>SJVG01000853.1:0-16179 GCA_034774675.1 Scedosporium minutisporum
CACCTCCCCCATCAGTCTGCGTAGGCGCAGCCCCCCCGGACGTCGCGCTCGAGGAAGGGCCGTTCGAGTCGGTTGTAGGGGAAGGCACGTGTCCCGGCTGCCATATGACGCTTTGGCCCGAGGCCGTGGGGAGCTGTACGACGTTTTCGAGGATGGATGCGTCGGTGAAGGCGACTGTGCGGGAGGTGGAGGGGCAGAAGCAGTGGTCTGCTGAGGTTAGGGTTTCCGGGCGGGAGGATTGCGAGCAGGCGACCCATTGGTTGGAGGTGCCGTTGCAGTAGACTAGGCCGGTCCAGGGTTGGCCTTTTATTTTGAGCGTTGTTAGCGACTTTCGGCTTTGGATTTCGTTTTGATGTTGGGGGAAGAGTGTACATACCGTCAAAGGCGCCTTTGCTAGGACAGCTCTCGTCCTTGTACTCGGGGTCACTGCAGCCAGAGAGATACGTGATGCCAAACCTGCCGTTGAAGCAGGCCCGGCTCGAGAGGCACATGTCGCCGGCCTGGCAGCACGTCTTGTGGCCTAGACCAGCATTGCCACAGGGGAGCATACGCGGATCGGCCTCGTCATCGCGACCGGAGTAGCAGGTCCCGTTCGAGATGAAGGCGTTTAGGTTGGACATGGCTCGGTGAGGTTACTGGGGAGGATTTTGTTTTTTTGTTCTTTTTTTCGTTTCTTTTTTTTCTCGTTCCTAGGCGAGGGCCATGCTCGAGGGATCTTGGCGTTCGGTGTGGGTTGAGTCGTAGGAAGTTTGAGTTTGGACGATTATCCTCTTGGCGATGAAGTTTAGATTCGTATTTGTTTGGCAGGATTCGACGGAGCTTTGAGGAATGAAGGAGAAGAGGAATGGAAAAAAGGAGCAGAGAGGGACGGAATGATTCTCGCGGCGTTTGAGGAATGAAGTCAATCAACCAAAATGCGACGGAGGGAGCCAGGGTCACACACCAAAGGACATCAATCACACTATTGCAAGGACCCGAGCAATCAAAAAAGAAAGGGTAACAATCAAAAGGCATCAATTACATCAATTAACAAGATACGAGCTTGAACGGGAACGGGAACGGGAAACTGCTCTAGCCACCAACGAGGACACCGCCTCTCTCTTCTCCCTCGATCCCACTCCTAATCCAACCAACGGACCAAACAAGGCTCAGCGATGCCTGTCCTGCCCATCGTGTCGTTTTCTCCATTGCATGTTCCTGTCGAGATGTGTCGGTTTTAGATTCGTCCTTGGTGGAAGGTATCATCGCAAGGACCGAGTATGCGGGTACCTCTGTTTCACCATTCAAGTACTTCGTACGACGTCGTACCTTGGCGTGCCTGGCTTCGGGCCGGGTAATACGAAGGGGGAGAGGCAGGATGGATCATGGATCTGCAGTGTTTTATTTTGGGAACACGGGCTCTCAAGTGAAGCCCCTGGGGAATACAAGTATTCGACCCGCGGATCTCAATTGGAATCAATCAATGGGAATAGAATTGAGGCCTCCTTGCAATTGGGGACGAGGGTTTATTTATTAGGGCTGGCCCAGTTTTCTCTCCATGTCCTGCGGAGACCACACCACAATGCAACCGTCCCCATTCAACCATCCCAAGGTGATAAAGGACATCCGATGAATGATTTGATCCTGCTCCTTGGAGACGCGCCGGAGGAAAGTACAGGCGAATCCGACAATACCTTGGGCCCTTCCAAGCCTCGTACAAAGAGTCGCTTCTTCGTCGAAGACAGTCCTGCGTCTCTGAAAGTGAGCCGCGACGTAATACGCACTTCTGTCTCGACGTGTTTCCACTTCTTGCGCTGTTGAGTGCATATAATCCGACATGGGACCTGAAAGAAGGAATGAATCGATGTTGCAGGCTAATGGTATGCTCATCGAGTCCTCCCCGGATCTTTTTCTGCCCCCAGCGAGGCTCTTCCCGAAGTGTCAGCTCCCGATCCATTCTTCGCCCACAAACGAGGATCGTACATGGCCCTTTACGCGTGTCGTGCACCCACTGCTGCTGGCCCACAACCCCCCCTCCTCTTGTTATGAAAGCCTCGCTGTGCCAGAGTTTCTTCTGTCTCCCAAGGCGAAATCTCGTTCGCTCTCAGATACCGACATCGAGGCCAACTCAGAACAGGCCAGGCGTACCGTATACCACCATCGCGATCGGAAAAACTATCCGAGCCTCTAGAGTACTCTTACGCCATCACACACCACCCTTCATCATCCTGTGTGCGCATGGCCTGCTCACAGTTGATTACTTCCATCGCCAAAACGCTTCGAAAGGCTCGCCACTGCGTATTTCAGCTCCCTCCCATAAACATCCTTTCTTTCTCCTGCCTCTTCCTCTTCCGGCCTTGTCCATCTGGGTCGATTAGGCCGAGGGGCCGGTCATCTCGAAATTCCGCCCGCTCAAAGTCTGCAATCATGATACTTTTGCTGCTTGCATCGTATAGCATATTACGAGACGCTGCATCTCGATGAACAATTTGCCACCGATGTATTTCAGCATACGCCCTTGTTATCGCGTCGATTGCGAGCGCCTTGTCAACCTGGTTGACGGCGCACCCGGACAGGGCCTGCCCGGCCCAGCTGAGGAGCAAGAAGTGCTGGAACACCCCGCCATCGTAATAGCATGGCAAAACCAGATCCATCAAACCGACGCACACAGGGATGCACCGCCCTTGTATCTCGCGTAGATGGTCGTAGATCTTGCCCTCATGCCGCAGGCGCCCAAGCCTTATCGTCTCTACTCCCTTGGCGAGGAGGGTATACCCATAGGCAGACAGCCGGACCTTGAAGAGGGACCCAACCGCCCCGGAGATGTAGATCGGTGTGATGTCCGCATCCGGTTCACGGTCTTCAGCAAGCTGAGCGCGAAGAAGACGAAGGAACTCCGATTGGGAAACGTGTCTCGGTCCATGGCTATGAGCGTTAGGACAGGTCTTATCGATCAGCCGACCCGATCTTAACCCAAGGAGGCATTGATGGGTGCAATACGGCTGGTCATATATTCTTTCCCGAGTCACCATGCCTTCCTTCTGTCCTTCTTGACGGCTCTGGTGCCGTTCCTGGTCGGAAATTGTGTCCGAGATGGCGGCTTCGCCGACGAAGCGAGTCGGTGACAGAGGGGAATCCGCTTTATCATTGTCAGGTCGTGAAATCGACGAACGCTTGAGGCTATTCCAATGCTGGGGTTCGTACTGGGAGGCGTAAGGTGGTTTCCAGACGGCTATTTTCGAAAATTTGTACAGCATGTCCCCAAACTCCATGACCCATCTTCCAAGGCCTGCAGCGGCATCATGCCAGGATTGTGGAGGCACTGGTGCACGGAGGGCCTGGAGGGTAAAAGCCAAGACTTGCGCGACAGCGGTATGGTGAAGTCTGTTTTCGTCGTCGTCGAGGACGTCTAGATTCGGCACACAAACGTGATAGCGCCCAGTAGTAGGATCGTCTGGGATGTAAAGAAAGACGAATGCCTGTCCTGCGTAAATGTACCCATACTGAACGCCCCTACTGACCATGTAAGAGAAGAGTTGGGTAACGACAATGGTAGCGAGCGCCTTCGCTTTGAACGCGAAGCTGTCTCCGTCCTTTTTGATCACGTCTCTATCCGGGTGGATCTCGGACACTAGATCCGTAACCACCTCGTCCTGGGTTAGCTGGTTTGGCGACTTGTACTCGACTGCCATCAAAGGGATGCTTGCGCCGTCTGATATTCTGGATATGCAGATCTGGTCTGCTCGATTGCGAGGACTCGTGAGAATTGCTGCTGACGTGGTGGGAGCTGCCTCTCTGGTATCGTCCTCAGCGGGTTCGGAGAGGTCGGAGGTGATGCGTAGATTTCGGCGACCCTAAAACTCGGACAAGGTTCCACGCAGGCCGAGGCGGTCTCGTAGGAGTGGGTTTTCGTATACTGCATTCACCAGCTTCTCCACGGGAACCTCGACGGTGCCACGCTCTAACAATCGGAGCTCCTGCCTTTCATAGATGGGCTCGATCACGAAGCGTAGATAGCCTAACTCCTCTTGGGACGGGAATATACGCTGAGAGGTGAAGGCCGGCTCGGATAGCTAGTTCCATATTTCTTCCTGTCTTGCTGGAAAGTCATCCCATGGAACAATTCGGCGAGGGTAAATCCGACCCTCAGGTGCAGCTGTGTCGTCCCCTGGAATGAAAGGAGGGCCGGTGTCTACCTCGATAGCAAGGCTGAGAGTGTGACAAGCTTCAAGATAAGGCCCAAATGGCTGTGGCTGTGCTTTCATCACCCTCTCTCTCATCACCTTTATCGATTCCTTCATTAGGTTCGTCTCTTCTTCCACTGCTTCACATGCAGCCTTCTCTGCCTTTATGGCTTCTTCTAGTGCTTTAGCTTCAGCAGACCTTGCCTCTGGGGCATTTCCTGTTGCGATAGATTTAGCATGTGCTGCTTCTACAGCTCTTTGTGCCGCATCGAGTCGTCGCTTCGCCTCCAATGTGCGACTATTCGCTTTCGCGACAGCCTGCTCCAGTCTCGCAATCTCATCTTTTAGTTCGGCTTCTGTTCGGGTGCCATGGGGACGAACACGTTCCTACCCCGGTCGAAGTGTTTATCTGAGGTAAAGTTGTCGAGATTTGTTTCAGATTCGAATCCGGGTACGTCTCCAGTCGCAGTTCTCAGCAGCGAGAAGCTGCCGAACACGTTTCGTTATGGCGGAAACCTCACAAGGTGTTGGTTGATCTGGTAAAAGGTGCAGGGGGATTGTTTGTCGAGTTTTGATTGTGTTGACGGATTTGTTCGGCGAAAAATCATGGTGGTTGTTGAGGCGGAAGGCGACGGTGAGGCGTGACGAAGGGTGAAGAATCGATCTGGAGCAAGACCTGTTGTGTTTTTCACGGGAAGAAGTGCGGTTTGCTTCTTCTTGCTCCAGTGAACTCAAAAGGACGAGAAACTGGTTCTGATTCGAATCCATCTTCGGTGTTGTCTCGGATAAAAACCCTCGATTAGTGAGGGAAGGCACCACCATGACGATCTGGATCGTGATTTCGATTTCGATTTGGATGAGGGTGCGAAACCGTGGACGCAGATGAGCGAGACTAGCAACGAACAGATCCGCATTTTCCTCTGAATCCGGACTCTTGACCGAACTAACCAGCGAAAGGCCAAGTATTGATCGATTTACTGTCTAATAGGATACCCTTTCACGAGCTGGCCTGGCCCGGCACATAAGAAATCCGGCCTGCTGGATTCGTATTCGCTCCTGGTCTGGCCAACAATTTAAGGGGTTAACGGGCATGCAGAATTCGACTTCCGCCTCAGTTCTGCCCGACTTCTGGTCCGACGAGCAAACATACCTCTACTTTGAACAATAAACGTGAGGAGAAACATCAACCTAATGGCGCAAAGAAATGAATCCGCCTAGGATTGAAATGAGCAGAATTTTAAGCCCCCTAGATCGCCCGCTTCGCAGAACAGATTTGATGAACTCTCATCTACCAATCTCTTTTTTTCTTCTTTGTTCTCTCAAACTTTTAACGCCTACTCTCTCCATTGAAATGAAAACAACATTGCAACCACCTTGAGCCGACCATCCCCCCTTTCCATCCCCCTCTAATGCGCAAACCTAAAGTCCAGCCTCTTCATGCCCTCATCCGTCGTATTCAGCACGTAATCATCCTGCTGTTCCTTCGTCAAGGCATTCCACTTCCTCTCACGGACCTTGTTCCTCCAAATATAAAACGCCTTGACAAAGTAGAAGAGCGCAATGTTAAAGACCGTAATCCCCAACAAGATCTTATTACCCCTCCTATACAGCGGCTTATCATCCTCTCGGTAAATGTTCGACGCAACAATATTTCCCGACTGCACGAAGATGTTGTACAAAGCCGCGCTAACAGCCCGCGTGCGCACGCTGTTACTGTTCCGCGCATTCCACCCCACAAGCACGGCGTGGCAGTACGGGTAGCTGAGAAGACCCGTCAACAGAGCGTATCGGATCCAGGGGCTAGTCGACGCGGGGAGGACGACGAGGGCGAGGAGCCAAGGGAAGATCCAGATGTTGGACGACGACGAGACGATGGCGCGCTCCTTGAGCTTTTCGGAGATCCACGTGATGATGAGGAGGTTGACGGCGAAGAGGAACTGCGACGGGATGGCGAGAAGGTTGGCCTCGAAGACGCTGAAGCCGAGCTGGCGCAGGATGTATGAGAGGTACGTGTTGGGAGGCGAAGGGGGGATGTACGCCGTTAGGCCGATGAGGTAGAGCGGCCACTGCTCCCAATCCTTGAGGGTCTTCCAGAAGAGGATGTGGTCGACACCCTGTCGGTTGTTCATGTCGCCTTTGCTGGGGTCGTCTCGGAGGAGCCGGTTCACCATGATGTATTCTTCGCGTTCGTTGAACCAGCCGTTTTTGCCGCGGAACCAGCTCTTGGTCTGGCAGGGACCCGGAGGCATAAGTCCCCAGGATAGAATGCCGATGATCAAGGTTGGGATGGCCTCGAGGAGGAAACTGTTTGGCGGGTCATTGTTAGTAGGGATGCTATATGAACGAGTGGGCGCTAATAAAGGGTTTGTTGGAAGACTGACAGCCATTGCCATCCTCCCCAGCCGTTGATGCCTCTCATCTTGAGTACGCCAGCGGCGACCAAGGATCCTACAATGTTGCAAGTGCTGTCCAATACGTTGTTAACTTTCCGATATCACCTCAATCCGAGGGCAGAGCTTCGCTCACCTCAGTGCCGTCCAGAACCACGCCAACCTAACAGGGAGCTCGTTCGATTTGTAGTAGTAGGTGAGCCACAGGACAATATCGCTAGACGGAGAATTAGTACACCCTCGTGGTGAGAGAAAACAACACGGCCACTTACGGAATGAAGCCTCCCATGAGCAGGCCCAGGATCGCCTTGATAGCGTAGAACGATGCACGGTTCTTCAGGAATGCTTGCGAACCGGCGACAATAGACCACGCGATAATGATAGTGGGGATCCACCTATTAATTACTGTCAGAATCTGCGCTGGCTCAAGAGAGGTAGCTGGAAAGGGGGGGGGGAGGGGAGTTGGTGAACGGAGAGGGTTTGCCCATACCTGTCGGCGCCGATCTTCTTGCTGATGAGGCCGCTAGGCAACTCGGCTGCCAGGAAAGAGAGGAGGAAGATCTACGCAATTATGATGAGCATTGGTTTGCCAAGGCGTCTCCGGGACTGGTGTTTGAATGCGGACTTACGGTTTGACCGTAGTTGAAATCGTTCGTGTTCATGCCCAGTTCGGGAAGCTATCGCTCGTCCGTTAGCAAGATTTCTTTCCCTGGTCTTTGGTTTCATTTGCTCTTCTTCAAGGATGGGACTTACCATGTTGTCGGAAATGGCACGGTTAATGTTCTTCCGGTGAAGATCGAGAGCGCAAAACATAACCCATGCCCAAACAATGATCCTCTTGTCCAGCTATCCTCGGCAAAGGAAGGTTAGCTCAGTCCCAATCCATACATTGCCCAGAAACGTGGCCCAACGGGATAGGCCTTTCGTAATGTGCTCCCCCCGCGCCAAATAACCACAAGAAAACTCACCTTGCGAACGAGTTTCTTCTCCTCCTCAGCCGTCCACGTGAAGTTTGGATCAAACCGGTGGCGGTTTTCATACCGGGCCTTCTCGTAGATGCCGCGCCAGTAGTCCGCCACACCGGGGTCCTTGAACGGATGCTCGTCGGACGAGCCGTATCCGCCCGATACGCCGTTCCGGGAGGATACGGACGCGGAGTCGACGGAGGGAGGTGTATCCTCCACCTCTATCTTCTTACCCATCTCGATTCTGGCTCTCCTTGGAACGAGGAGCAATGGGATCTTTGCGGGGGGGAGAAAGGTTGAACAAGGTTCGTAGGTGTAAGTGTGTTGGATGACGGTCCCGGCCAGAGGGGGTTATCCAAGACTTGAGTTTAACTTCCCCGAGGAGTTCTATCGATTGCCTCTTAAGCTCATGGTGAAACGGTGACGGAGATATCTCAAGACTTTATATCACATTCTCGACAGCTTCTTACGTACCCCTTCGGTCAGGGACCCCTCACCAGGGAAAAGAAAAATATCTCAGTCCCACTGTCCTATCCCAACTGCCCCTGGTACGATTAGCAATCGATATTCCCCCCATTCAAGGTCGTTTTTCCCAATACGGCAGATATGTGATGGTAACATCCATACTATGATTACATCATATGCTCCAGCTCCTGACCGATCAAACGAGAAAGAAGCGGAAAAGAAGAAAAAAAAACAGTGACATCTCGATGGCCTCTGCAGACGTGCATGCCCATGCGCCGCGTGTTGGATATACGATTAGTGGGGATGGAGGTGGGATGAATGGAGGGTTGGCGATGCCCAGTCGATGGTGCAATGGAATCCCCGAATTGCGAGGTATAAAAAAACGGGAGAGCGACTGAGCAGGATTGGACTTATTTTTGGTATGATAGGGCCCGCAGGAACGGGTGCACTCGTTTCCGAGTTGGGAGGAAACGAAAGCGGTTCCCGGTCGTATGCCAAGACTGCCGGTCCCCATCCGGAGTGGCACGCTGGGCAATACGCCATGCTCCACTTGAAAGGAATTATAAGGGAAAAATAATAAGAAACGAGATAGATAGAGACAATGTCGAGACAAAAGAGGCGACATGCATCTGATGCCATGGGCCCACGACACCTGCCGGGGCCATGTCGAGCAAAGTTCGCCCATACAACCCACTTCTGGGAGGGTCCTGGTAGCAATGGCCAGAATACTACCTCAGTTTTGATGTATTACATTGCAGGACGACAAAGCTGCATTCTGCACGTGCTGCTGATCCGGGGTGAGAGACCGACTCCCGGTTCCTTGGACGAGAAAGGAAAATATGCCAACAGATCCCAGGAAACCGAAAAATATGACAACGTCGATTGGCTCAAGGGAGTCCGGGTTCAGAGAAAGATAAGAAATCATTGCCTGCCCCCTCCCATCCAAGTCGGCTTTTAGATCTGGGTCCCCCCACGGAAATGGCGCCATGTGGGCAATATATGAATCTTGCATGTTACTGAACCCAGAAATCTTTGAAAAAAAGGTTCATTGGACTTGAATCGACGAGACATACATGATCGAGCTGAAGGATTTCGGTCTGGGCATTGCATTCCCCCAGGGTCCCGGGTCCTCGTTGGTGGTTCTGCCGTGTTAGTGAACACCGAGTTTGGCTAGTCCCACCCGATGCGAGTTCACAAATACACTGACTCGAGGCAATGCGTGGGGTGGCGGGAATTTTAAACATTGCATGTAGTGTAGGGTACTAAACTACTTTATCGCCTGGCGGAGCATGTTTCGAAGCCTGAGCTTGGAGGGCTTCGGGTTCGAGAAGGGGTGGGTGGATACCGGCCGAGTTAACCACATCCGTCCATAGCACGGCTGAAGGACCCCTGAACTTTCGGGGACCTCGTCGCCAGACGATTGGAGAATTAGTCTCTCGGCGTTTATTACATTGGCCCAGAACCTGCTTCGTACGCCTCTCGGGGACCTGTTTTCTGTCGCAAGAAGTTTAATCTCTACGTTATGCGCTACTCTGAGATCTGTCGAGACGGAGAACCACTAGGGCAAAAACAGTACTTTTAAACGTACCTACTAATGGTCCTTATTCTACTTCTTATTCCTAATTTGACGACATCTATAGGCCATATTGATGTTGAAAGTGGTATAGCGCCAAAAACATTCATCAGTCCGCCAAGGCGTGAAAGTGAAGTTTAAACTCTGATATTTAAAATCTCAGCTGCTCATCATCATCGACCAATCATAGCCCAGGGATATCTCATTCTAGTCCCCCGAAGCTACATACATTGATACTGCCATTTCCAAAGAGACTCTACGCTACTAGCTAATTGCCTATTTTCCCTGCGCTTTCCGCGCTTTACGACTTGGCCACAAACGGCGTCTCGAAGGGCCTCTCAGCCTGCGGCGTAATGCGCGCAAGGTGCCTCCTCTCGCCCGTGGTCCAATCGACAATGGCGGAGTGCTGCGTCACGCGGTTGTCCCAGACCACGACGGTGCCCTTCTCCCACTTTACGCGGACCTGGAAGTCGGCGCCCCAGGCGAGGTGGTCGTAGAGGAAGTTGAGGATGGCGTCAGATTCCTCCTTCTTGAGGCCGACGATGTTACGCGTGACTAACCTCGCTTGTCAGGTATCTCTTCCATTTTTCCGGCTAAAATTTCTGTTGTAAATGGAATAGTGGGACTTACACTGGGGGTTGATGAAGAGGGCCTTTTCGCCAGTGACAGGATGAGTCCTAACGATGGGGTGCTCGTTGACGACGGGCTCCCGCCTCTTAATGCCCCCTCGCCTCACCGACCCATTTGCCTGCTCAACAGCAGAGTGCCTAGCCTTAAGCCCATGCAATCTCTCCTGGAACAGCGGGCTCAGGCGGTTATACGCCTCCGCCGCATTGGCGAAGAGGGTATCTCCACCAGTGCTGGGCAAGTCGAGAACGTACAAAAAGGTCGTCCCGGGCGGCTGGGCTTCGTACGAAACGTCCGAGTGCCATGCCACCGAGCTCGTCCTGTTAGCGAAGAACGTGTCAATAGCGCTGTCCCCGGCCTGCCTGTGCACCAGGTGAATCTCGGGGTGTCCCTCGGGAGAACCCGAGGTGGGGTGGATGTGGTGGCGACCGAAGTAGCCTCCGAACTCGAGGGCCTCGGAGATGGGGATATCGGCGAGGTCCTGGTCGCGGAAGGCCACGACCTTGCGCTCGGCAATGAGACGCGCAAGCTGGTCCTTGCCGGCGGACGAGAGCTTGGAAAGCTGGATGCCCCGGACCTCGGAGCCAGTCTTGGGCGTCAGGTGGGTGATGGTGACGCCGTCGCCGAGAAGCTCCGGGTAGGTTGGGTCGGCGTCCTTGCCGTGCTCGACGTGCTCGAAGGGTTCGAGCGGAGCGTACTTTTGCTCGGGGTTCCAGGTGGGGAGGTAGTTGGGGTACTGTTGAAGAATGTTAGAAGATGAGGAGACTCATGAGTCCATGCTTGAAGACCAGGTTTGGTGTGGGGGGAGACGGCAATTGCCATTTTGGGAAATGTTTGCGGGTGATGATGACTTGACATGGGCAACGGTGGCGTACATGCATGGCATGGACAAGGTTATTGACATGGTAGGGGGAAAGGTGGGCAATGAGTGGAACTTGGAACGACAATGGAATGACAGTCATGGTATTGCTACACCAAATTGTCATATACGAAGTACGAATGTGCTTACCGAGGCGGGGGCAAAGTCTCCAGTGCCCTTCTTCTCAACCTCTTCGGAGAATTTGGCGGTGCTGATCTCCTTGTAGTCGCCAGGGGGAGCTTCCCCACCGTAGCTCTTGTAGCTCGAGTGGACGGGGAGCTGGACGGGCAGAGTCTCGACAGCAGCAGGGGCCATGGCGAAAGGCACGATGGTGGCAATGGAGTTTGAATTTGGTATAGAGAGCAAAGCAGGCAAGGAGCAAGTATCAAGAGCTTTGTGTTTATGGCTCGATGATGATGATATCTGAGGAGACGGCGACCCCGTGTCGAGGGACCCTTGCCATATATGTATATGTAGATACTTGACCTTGAGGAAAAAAAAGATTACATTACTCCTCAAATAGAGTGCCAACCAGAGCCAAGTCGCGATGCTCGGCAGTAACAGATGCGCTCCCACTCAACCGGGGCACAGGGATGCGATTGCGCAAGGACCAAGTGTGATTGCACATCTCCAAGCCAGAGAGGGGAAAATGCACTCAAAACTAGAGCACGGAGAGTCCCGTCAGGCCACTTTTTTTCGTGCCTGAGGGATCTTGATTTTTGGATTTATCAGCAAGCTCACTTATGCCTCAAAGAAAGTAGAGATCGAATTGGTCTTTCTCCTCTTTGACAGGTAAGATGGGCAAGTCTAGGCGGGAGGTTGAAGGCGTCGATGGTGTGGGGGGACGGAGTGACGGCTTTGGGGACGCGAGAAAGGGGAAAGGGGATGGCGCAGCGCGTTTGGCCAATCTACTACCCAAATCACGCAATCCCGCGATTCGTGCGAGCAAAGTGCTGGCACCCCCGAATAATAATCAATGACAGTCACATACTTTGTAGGTTTTCTCGGGACTCTGGGGACGCTGATCATTAATTCGTAGTCCTGAGTAGAAAAGACGAATTGTGGGCACTTGCATGGAAATTGAGTGTTCGGCCTGCCTTCCCCGTCGTTGGTGCAGCTATACACGCCACTATACAGAATCCACGAAGGATATCGCCATGGCAAGGTCGCCGAGTCAGAACCCTAGCCGGAGCTCGCAACGTACGACTCGGGCTGCTTCCGGTAGATTGGCAAGATTGGCAGACAAGGGCCCTGCGCTAGGGCGCAGTATTACGTTATAGACGGGAGATCCAGACTCGCTTCAACTTTCATAGTTTCTGATTAGCGTCATTGTGATTGAGCATTCTGAACCTCGAAACAGAACCATGACTTTGTCATAGCCACGCGTAATGAAAGAGGATCGGGTCCAGAACATGAATAAATATCGAACCACTGCATGCGACCTGGAACCTCTAGTCTCATCGCCATGAGCGGTTCGCGATGTCGAAATCACTTTCACGGACTTAAGGCACGGGTCGGGTTTAGGGTTACGGTTAGCCGCCATTGGCGAATAGAGGCAGAGAGGACGCTCAGAGATAATAAAGGCAAGGTAATCCTCCGATGCCGGAATGAGGATACCTCGCCATTAAGCCAAAAGACTCCGATTCTGGATTGAAATTTGACGTTCAGCAAGAGTTTTGAGGATTGCGCAATCGGTGCGCCGTGTGAAGTCGTCAAGATGCGCCGTCTTGGCACGGCAGTGGTTCGAACGGATGACTGCAACTGTATGCAAATGAGAGTGGGGATCAAACAAAAGCCCGGAAGCTGAGTCAGCAGGCTTCTCAACTCGGCAAAGATCCGAAGATCCGAGAACAATTGAAGCTTCAATTCCTGCCTCTCCACACTGAAATCATTAGGCCAATCGTGCATGCTATTTGGCAATCAATAGAGGATAGAGGATTGGCTGACTTTTTTTAGCTTATTCGGAGGTAAATTTAGCTATGAGACTTGGAAACACTGCCGAGCCTAGCTCTTTCTTCCTAAAAATCATCGCCAGGGCTGCATCAATTGGGGAACATCTTGTCCAGGACAACGCAAAACCAACGACGGTTAAGGGCGTCAGGGCCACATTGTCCGACAGATCACAGCGAGATGCAAGATTCTCAATTGTCCCAACAGGTAGGAAGGTGCAGGTGGCCGCACGATGGCCGCTCAAGGAATCCTTTGGCTTCGTTTCGAAACAGCGTTGGCACCTTTCGTTTCCCTGTCTGCCCTGCCGGCCTTGTAAAACTCCCCCCCAGGTTTCCCAGTGTCAACATTTCCGACCGTTCTCAGCCAACGCAACTGGGAGCCGGCGCTGAGGCGGACGTCAATGTCTCCAACCACAGCGTCGGAACGTGGTGTGCGGCGCCCTATTGGTCGCCCGTCTCACCACTGCCACAGCTCCTAAACGCCCGGGGAAAATAAACTAGCGTGCCCTGTCCAGCCAAATGTGCCTCCGGCACCAACACTATGACACCCTTCCATGCAGGGGCTCAAGGATTACTTTTTCCAACGTCAGGCAAACCGCATCTCCGCGGAGCTCAACCTCATCTCATGGTTTACATGTCCCAATGTGCCAACCTCGGCGCCAAATGCTGGGAGAGTACTGGCTCGGCGATGCATCGAAGATCGATTGGAACCTGGCAGGGCTGGGCTTTGGCATATACCTGGCTTGCGCCACCCATCGATGTTTGCTTGAATCCTTGGGATCTGTTGGGACCTGCGACCTTTCTTAGGCCAAATGTGACGTGGTGCCACATCGTGTGCAGTGTTGGTGCTCTTCGCAAAAACCTTCGTCCACAACTATCAATTGCACAGAAATTCTAAGCCTTCACTTTTATTTGTGTCTCGACAAGTAAAAACGAGAACGACTTATCTTTTAGTTCCCGTCATCCTCGTACTAGCTCCGCTTTTCTCTGTCTCTCTCTTCTGTAGTCAATTTCCTTGTCTCTGCTACGATATCCACCACCACCACCACCTCCAGACCCACACATCGGTAAGACGGCACGATCTTCTCAATCACCGACCAGGACTTCTGGACAGGAGCGAAAAGGGAAAGAAATAAGAATATTAAAGATGGGTCCTCCACCTCCATACCCCGCCGAGATCATACTGGGCAATCCCAAACGCTCCTGCTGGGCCTTCGATCCCGCCTCCGGCTTCTACGACCTCACCCACCCCACTCGATCCCGCCACTCCCGACTCCCCGTCCTGCGCCTGAAAACGACGACGGACCCCATCGTCGTGAACCCCCTAAAATGCGCTCTCATCGTCGTCGACCTGCAAAATCTTTTTCTCTCCCGCGCCCTCCTCAACCGCCAAAGCGCCGTCCACGCCGCTGAGGAAACCCTGCGGGTCCTCGCGTATCCCGCCGCTCAAGAGGCAGGTATCCACATCGTCCATCTGACATGGGGCTTCACTGAGGAGGAAATACGGTCGGCGCCACCTCCGCTCCTACGACGGTTTGGGACACTCTTGGATAAGATTGGTATTGGGGAGCGCATCGGTTCCTCCTCCTCTTCATCATCGTCGGCTTCTTCATCATCTTCGCTGCGCTCATGTTCTGTCAAGTCTCCAATAGTGCCGACGATCGCGAAACCAACAATTGGAGATGAGATTGGCCCCATAACACTCTGGAACAAGCAGGTCGTCCTCGGCGGACGCCTCCTCCTTCGAAACACCTGGAACGCAGAACTCTACGAGTCCACCCGGCGCGCCTTCATAGCTTCGCACGATACACCCCTACCCCACGCGCGGTTCCACAAGACCCGACCTTCCGGGTTCTTCTGGGCCGGTCCATCCTCGGGATCGGGCGATGCGGGCGGGCCCGACATCGTGAGGTTTCTCCGCGCGAGGGGCATCACGACGCTCTTTTTCGGTGGCGCGGGGTCCGAGGCGGGGATATGGGCCTCGGCGCAGGATGCGTGCAATTGGGGCTTCGACGTTATTATGTTGGCGGATGGTTGTGGGACCACGGCCGCGGAGGGCGTGGTTAGGATGGTGGAGGAGTCTTGGGCGGACGAAGTTGGGTTTGTGACGAGTTGTGAGGAGTTGGCGAGGGGGGTATCGAGTATGGTGAGAGATCATTGAAGAAGGGTTTGGGGGGTTATTAATTTGCTTTTAAGTTTGTCAAACTGGGATGGAAGAGTTGATTTCTTGAGCGATACATGACTTCAAGGCCGGGTAGTGTGTTTGGCGCATACAAGGAACCTCGTTTTTTTCCTTTCTTTTTTTTTTCCTTTTCCTTTGTACCGCTGTTTCCCATTTGGTTTGGTATTACCAAAGAGTGTGTCACTTGAGAAACGAGATATTCTAGTTAGGAACGATTCAATGAACTTGATGCAGACTACTTTGCGTTATCCATATTTATGTCTGCCATGAGTCTAAGAAAAATAGCCCAAAAAGATTACGAGCTTGGGAGTCCTCTAGAGCACTTCAAATGTGCTGGACAACGAGTATAGAGTGTATGTACATAATACAAGGGGTGATAATTCCAAGTCTGCTCCCTCATCACAGCTAACAAGGATATTCAACCTGGGACAAGAGAATGTAAAACAGACATGAAGAAACTACCTGTGGGGTGTGGGGACACACACAGAGCACCTCCACCTCGGCCATGACTGCTCATCCCCTAGCGAAAGTTGATAAACAACATACCAGGCATAGCAAACGATCAGAGACGTGGCAAAGGTAAAGGGGGCAATCTTGGTGAAGAGGCGGAGATGAAATGCTTGCTAGTGACAAACCCAAGGACAAATATCCGCTTAGAAGCCACAATCTTATCACTAATATCTATATAAGATATGCGCTGCTTTCCTCCCTCGTTAGTTGCCCCATTCGCCAGTATAGTCACCTTGCCCCAAACACAAAAGCGTCTAAGTGTTCGGAAGGTGCGTTCCTTCCCAATGATTGATGTGTGCGTTCCTTCCGATTAGTGCAGCTCTCCTGCGATCTCTAGACAGAGCAGAGTGGGCATGCGCAATGGTGCAAACGTGTTGGTACTATATTCAGGGAAGAATTCATGAATCATATCTACAAAGGAAGCAGCAGTTACGTTACTCCTTCCGAGGCTTGAGAGTACGGCCTTGTGACGGTTCATTCTTCGACTATAAAAGAG
>SJVG01000854.1:0-16175 GCA_034774675.1 Scedosporium minutisporum
CCCCCAGCATTTCCGCCCCTCAGTTCTCCCCATTTCAACACAGATGTCCACCCCGCCCGTTCAGGACGCGAACGAGATAAGCCGAGGAGTCGTATGCCAGGCACACAGCCGCTGGGGGGTTGGGCGTCGCGTCATGGAGCTTCTATACCCGCGCCGTCACCGATGGCTTCGGCGCTCCTTGATCCCCACCATCAGCCGCTGATTGGTGCTCCGGGGAGTCGGAGCGTCTATCGAGCGCGGCAATCCCGAACTGGCCTTGGAGGGATCTACCCCGGAATTACGGAAGGGTCTTATGAGGATGAGGCAGATCAAACAGCTTCTCGGAAGGAAGGGACGGAGGACGAGAGTGGCGGCGACCTGGGAGAGTCTATGTGGGAGACGTCGCCCACCAAAGCACTTAGCCGTGAAAGTAGTACAGCGGTTAACAAAGAGCCAGATGTAGGGGTGTTGGACCTCATCTATCAGTTCCAGCAGGCCCATCAGTATCAGAGAGCTCGAGGACCACTATAAGCCCAAGCTGAGAGACACTTAATTGCTCCCGGGGCCGTAATATAATAACTATCCGTCTCGTACGCAACATCGAGGCAGTATCGTGAGCCTTTCACGTTTTAACCCCATTTCGCATTGGGATGATGAAATGATGAATGCCAAAGGACGGTCAGCGGCAGCACCTGGCTGTTGCGTCACTAGTTGGGACTATGGTACTTCGTGCTCCGCCAGTGACCCCAAGCTTGGTCGATGGATAATAACCACCAAATGTATCTACGGATCAATGATAGCTTCAATTGTTTATCCAATGTACATTGACACAATTAGTCTTCATTAATGCCATGCATTTTGACAAGTATCAGTGAGCTTGCAGTACAAATAGGATCCGCTTCCACAACAACACGCTTACGAAGTAGACTTGTTTCAACACGTACGAAGTAACATTCTATTATCACTCGAGAAAACGACCTAACATTTAGAAGCGAAGACGGCACCCATTAATGTGGCGCCAAGCGTCTAGAAAATAAGGACGAAAAAGTAAATAATTTTTGCGAGAACAAAGTAAAATGAAATAAAAATACGAAGTAAAAAATAAAAAAAAAGAGGGAGGGGAAAAGCACAATAGAAAAATAGAAAGTCTTAAAGCCGAGCGGCCTCGGTGCGGAGCTCTTGCCCCCCTAGTCAGGTCTTGAAAAGTATTTGTCACGTAAAATTTGGCCAAGAGGTACAAGCCGATGTTGCCAGCGTACTCTAATTTCTCAGTTTCTCCAATTCACCGAAGCTGGCCTCAAACCTCTCAGGCCTACATTACCTCCGAGTCCGCAACGGCAGAATTTTTTTTCCTTGACTGATCCATCACCCAGCAGGATAACAACATCTCTCCGGGAGCAGCCTCATCCTCTCGTTATGAACCGTTTGGCACCCTTCCATTGACTCTCTCCGTTCTTCCCAAATGAAGGAGGAACAAGCCTGAGATTTTCGTCTTCCGAATGTAGCGTCGCCCAGCTCCCTGCAAGAAGAGTAGCTCGAACGTCATCGAAGCGCATCACCGAGCATCCCCTACGTCGTCCGCCATCGCCCCCCGCAGCCCGGCCACGCCAGATACACATTCTCGAGTTGTCTAATTGAATCGCAAATATCTGCATCCCTACATACGCCACCAAGAAACTCCCGGCGACCTTCGCCTCTCGATTCCTTTCGCGGCTGTCACCCTGGCGGCCCTCGGTCCTAAGCCTTTCGGCAAAGCATCTGAAGCTGCGGCCGACATGGCCCAGCCAAATGCCGAGCCCGGAGAGGAAGAATATGAGTGCGTTTTTTTTGACCTTTCACCTAGGATCTTCTTTCCTAGATGCCGCCCGCAATCCTAGCTACGCCGTTCAACAAGCTGACACGAATGGCGTCTTGCACGAGCTTCTAGTTATGAGTCCCTGCCCCCGAATTTCTCGCTCATCCAGAATATGGCGGCCGGGGCTTTTGCTGGCATAGCAGTAGGTTTCTCTAGCTCGCCGTGTTTAAAGCTCCATCACTGACGGTACGATTCTAGGAGCATACTGTTATGTACCCAATAGACGCCATCAAGGTAGGACCAAGTAGCTAATGCCCACCCGAATGCAGTCTATCTACAGATTATATCTGGGCTCTATAGCATTGGGTTGTTGTACCGGGTTCCGCTGACGTCGTACTTTCAGACCCGGATGCAAATC
The DNA here is from genome assembly GCA_034774675.1 of Scedosporium minutisporum. NCBI lineage: Eukaryota > Fungi > Ascomycota > Sordariomycetes > Microascales > Microascaceae > Scedosporium > Scedosporium minutisporum. The sequence continues at coordinate 2,193 of SJVG01000854.1, forward strand.
CTTAATCCTACACCCTCAGCCGTCTACAATGGAGTCATCCAGGGAACATACAGGATAGCATCAGGGGAGGGTATCTTGAGCTTATGGAGGGGCATGTCTAGTGTGGTTGTCGGTGCTGGTACGCGAAACCCATGTTTCTATGACTATCGTCCAGCTAGCTAACTCTGTTGGCCCAGGACCTGCTCACGCCGTCTACTTCGCAACGTACGAAGCAGTAAAGCATCTCATGGGCGGCAACCAGGCGGGCGTTCACCATCCCTTAGCAGCTGGTGAGTTCGCGTTTCATCTATCCCAAAGTAACTTTACACGGAAGAAGCTGACTTCTCTTGTAAGCAACGAGCGGAGCATGCGCGACGATTGCAAGCGATGCACTCATGAATCCATTCGATGGTTCGTCCTCTCTCAGAGACATTCATATCCCAGGTCCATTCCATCTCCTCGGCTAACCTGCCGCTTTTTAGTGATTAAGCAACGTATGCAGATACAAAACTCTAGCAGGATGTACCGATCTATGCTTGACTGCGCCAAGTATGTTTATCGGCAGGAAGGGCTGGCTGCCTTCTATGTTTCATACCCAACGACTTTGTCCATGACAGTGCCATTTACTGCCCTTCAATTCCTTGCATACGAGTCCATATCTACGACGATGAATCCCCGGAAGATATATGATCCTTTCACACACTGTGTTGCTGGTGCAGTTGCTGGGGGATTTGCTGCCGCTCTCACAACGCCGATGGACGTCATCAAGACCATGCTGCAGACTCGAGGGACTGCAAAAGATGTTGAGTTGCGAACAGTAAACGGCTTCGCGGCCGGTTGCCGTCTTCTCTACCGGCGAGCGGGCTTGCGTGGCTTCTTCAAAGGAGTACGACCTCGAGTTCTAACCACAATGCCGAGCACCGCCATCTGCTGGTCGGCATATGAAGCGTCCAAGTATGTACACCGAACATTGACCGTGTCAACCAATGCTAATGAGTGAATTCAGGGCTTATTTCATCCGGCAAAATGACATTGACGCAGGGGTAGTGTAGTAAGTCTATCGACCCGCCTTCGATTCGCTTGTCTTTCATGTTCCCAAAATTTCGACCAAGGGTGGAAGTATATCATGGAGCACTCAACCACATCCACTGAGGTCCTCCAGTCCTTTACTTCAATTCCTTATCATTGACACCCCCTCCGTATCTTCTTCTTTCACGGTGGATAGTGTTCAAATTCAATCGAAGAGGGCGAATGAAACAAGTAGACGGAACTAACGAGCCCTCCGGAATGTTTAGGTTACCTCCACTCCCACATCGTGCGGAACCCTGAGGCCAGTCCTGGCGTAACCTGATGGCCTCCTTCGCCGGGGTGGCTTCATCAAGGCCCAGCGGAGGAATGTGCATTGCCACTGGTAACCCCTCGACTTCGGAAGGTGCAGCGACGACCTGTTAGTGTGCCGGTTTAGCCCGGACGTGGTGGGAGCCGGGGATTCGGGACGGCTCCCTAGGAACGAGGAGATACTATCACCGCATGACCGCACACATCCAGTCAGGTTCGCCCATGGTATCTGGTTTCAGGCTGTCACATTCACTAAAGTCGACGCGACGTTGACATTTTAATCACTCCATTGTGTTCTTGAAAAAAAGAATTGTATTATTTACCTGTTGCTTGCTCAAGAGAGGAAAGGATTGGCAACTATTTAGAGCGTGTGGATAATAGAGCAACCAAATCTCAAACTGGGAAGTGTAACAACCCCCAACTCTCCCCAACTAATATCTACGCTCTCCGAGCCAGACCCTAAGTCGCGCCCTTGCCCAACTCTATGCTTGCTATTGATGGAGGCCGTTCGTCCCTCACGTCCGCATTCGACCCTGATGGCGTGTGATACCGTGGGCTTAGCTAGCTCGCTCGCTAATCGCCGCGGGTGGCAATTGTTACGGGGGTGCCGTTAAGCGCCCCGGCATCTTCCGGGCTGGTAAACCACCGCACGGTAGATGTGCCTTCGGTATCTGTGGGAATAAGGAATGCCTCCCCCTTGACTTTGCCGGACCGGGACCATGGATACAAGAAGCCTTCGATGTTGCCGAACATGTATATGTCATCGTGGGTCAGACCAACGGCGGAGTGGGCGAAGTACATACTCCCCCCCGAGTCGGGGCCAACATTAATGACGAGAAAGCTCGGCTCGGGGAGTGGGCTGGTGGGATCCGGGCTAGTGTCGGCGTCGACCTGGATGAAAAGTAGATCGTCACGGACTTCATTGACTAGTTGTGTTCACGGGAGGTGTTAGTAGGGTCGAGGCTTCACAGGGGGAAAAAGGGCAGTGTTAGCTTGGTCGGGTGAATCACTCTTCCTTACCTGTTATATTGAAGGCGCTCTTTACATCTGGAGGTATGGTTGATCCGACATGTGCGATCCCTTGTCACGGTCCGGTGCATTAGCGGAGCCTCACAACCAGAATACGAGATCCAAGAGCCTACCGTCTCCAAACCAGACCCGATCAACGACAGACGGCGTAAATGTTTCCCATACGCGGAGTTTCAAACCCGCACGTACACTGCGTATGGCCAAGGCACCGGTGAGGACGAATGTCGTTTGGAGTCTCATGGCAACAAGGCGACCAAACTATATCTCCTGCGATATTCTGGGTGGATTGGGAGGGAGGTTGGTAGTCAAGAGGGTGAAGATACAGAACCTCTAGCTCATTGATTCGATTCCACTCTGGTCTGGTATCGCTGGGGCCGACTGCTGCTGTCGCCGATGGCCTCCTTTCAATCACTGGTCGCTGAGCCGGATAGAGGCCAATATTTATAGGATTGAGGAGGCTAAGGTGACGTCCCCTTCAGCGATTGTAGCTCTACATGTGGCCTTCCCCGCCGCTTTGTAACACTTCGCACATCTTCATAACTAGAACATGGACCCCTATTGGACAGCGGGCGGGACTTTTGTTGGGAAGAAGGAGGGCGGTATGGCAATTAGAGCAAGCGCAACGGGTACTGGCCATTCCTCGTCCTCTCGGTAGGTAGATATGGTATAGGAATAAATATAGTATGAAATAACAGTAATCAAGACTTGATATATTATTAAATTGCGGCGGGCGAATATGAGGGGCGGGTGAGGTTGAGCATGACCCCAAAATGGATCGTCCCTCCACGAAGGGCAGCAGCTTGGGGTGGCAGAGTTTTGGGTCAGAATCAGCTTGAAAGCAGAGAGATGGCTGGGAATTGTAAATATGACGCATGACCTACTTGCGAATTCCTAGAACTGAGTCGTCGATATCGCGCTGCAGTTCGGGAACCCGACAAGGTCACCATGGAAGAAGGAATCAATCAAGGTGACCGGTCCTCAGTTCTCAGTTGAAAAGAGGAGCCATTAATAGAAACACAATATGCGGATCCGGATCCTACAAGTACGCTCCATGGTTCCCACTATATATTGTCCGGCTCGGTTTTATTAAATTTTCCACGTGTCCATCTCTACCCACGTCCACAATGCCTCCTGCACTGCTTCTCAAACGCGGACGGCCAATTCATGTGCCGCCCACCATTCAATCACATGTGCAGACCACCTGCTCTGCGAGTCCGAAAGATGGGTAGGATTCATCCGCTAAGAAGCACCTCGCGCCAGGTTCGTTCAGAGTAGGAGGTTAGCGTGGTCTACGGTGTATGGATGGTGGCATGGGAAGCCAAATATCCTCCGCACTCCCCCAAACGCCATAAACCCTTGCCCAAGGCGCCTTCGGAGCGGACCAACGGAACCTAAGCGAGCAACCCCGGACCGAATCGATAGGCAGCCTGCGCAAAGCGGTGTTCCTTCTTCATATGTCCAGTCCCGGTCCCATGTCGATATCCTGCGCATGTTGGCTGTCGTGACGCGGAGAGCTCACGATACCTGAATGCTCTCGCCGACCGTGCTCGAGCTATCGTCAAAGGCTTCAACGAACGGTGGGCTTCATATCGTAGATTTTATGTTCCGGCCTAAACTAAGTTTGCTCTTTTTATTTACACAAGGCATGCCCGATCCCTTCGTGAACAGGGACTGTATGCCGATGGCCCAATTACATCTAAACACCATTAACTCCACTCCCAAGCCTCCACGCCAAATGAATAAAGGAAGAGCACAATGAACACCTACTGCCGCTTCGCTGTCCGCAGGAGGACGAGACCGAATGATGCGTTGGCCTTAAAAGCCGTAGTGGAACTCGAACTTTTGACCACCGCCGTGCCCGTTCTGGAAAAAGAATGGGTGACCGCCTCCATGGAACGGGTTGCCTTGGAAAGGATTCGACTGGCCAGATTGGTCGTTCGGATCGTCGCCTCTATCGAAACGAGCTCTGAGTTCTGGATCGCTAAGGACCTCATAGGCTTCGTTGATGGCAGCCATCTTTTTCTCCGCATCTTCCTTACTGAGACCCTGGTGTGCGGCTTTGTCAGGGTGAAACTGCTTTGATGCCTTTCGATATGCCGACTTGATCTGTCTCTCATCGGCATCGTGAGAAACGCCGAGAACCTTGTAGTAGTCCTTCGTCTTGCTCCGTTTCAATGCAATTCTTGCCTTTTCGAGGAGTGATCGGACTGTGTCTCTTCTATCCGGGCGCACTTCTGCCGCGCGCTCGAAAGTCCTAATAGCGGCCTCAAAGTCTTCATTCTCGAGCTGCTCCTTCCCCTGCTGGAGAAGACCATAGAACGAATTTTCTTCCATCTGTAGAGCATTTTTACAGAACTCAGGTGCTTTCTTGCTATTCATCTGTTGGCCGGGTGGTCAGCATTCGCCATGTGCGGAATGATCTGTCCGTAGAGCGGACAGATGTAGGCGTGTATTTCTCTTACCTCATAATAGGCCTGGCACGCCATTTCTAGAACCCTCTTTTGAAGCTCCACAGGACCCCTAGGTGGTAGGAATCCTTGGTCGCGTAGTTCCTTGACCTGTTCCTCAATATCCGTTATCAAACCAAATTCGTCTCCCGAGTCCACCAACACCTTTACGGCACTCGCTGGCTTCGTGCTTTGTAGCGCCTTGGTCACTTTTTCAAGCGCCTTAAAGATCGACTTTTGTTGTCTGAACAACTTTTTGCAAGGTTTCGAATCAGGGTCAGATTGCAAACACTTCCGGGTCTGCGCCAGGCCCATTTCTAGGTCGCCGAGGGAGTAGAAGGCCATAGCTGCAACCTTGAGATGGGGGGTGACATCTCCCGGCATGAGATGGAGCAGATGCTGCATGTCTGTGATGGCGGCCTCGAGGGCCCCCGTTTCCAGCCGACAATGCGCCCTGGATTCACGGAAGGAGGCTGCTCTCGGCGCGGCAGCGATCGCCGTATTGAAATGGTTAATACAGGCTTCCCAATCCCCATTCTGCTCAGCTGCACGACCAAGTTCGCTAGCCCCTTGGGCTTCGTCCAGTTCGCTTATCTCTTGCGAACCCCTAGACTTGCCGCCTAGTATAAACTGCTCCCTTGCTCCGTCCCAGTCCCCGGCCTTGGTCCGTATTTTGGCTAGCTGGACATGTGCTCCTTCGAATCCAGGCTTCAGCGCAAGGACTTTGTTGAAATCTTCGGTGGCTTGATTCGTTCGGCCAAGGGAGAGATAGGTGGTTGCCCGTTTGAAAAAAGTGAGGTAGTTAGAGGGGTCGCGAGCTACCGCGACGTCGTAGTAGACCAGGGCTTCGCTGGTTTCACCGCGCGAAAGATGGGCCTGGGCCGACGACAAAAGTGAGGAGACGGGAGTATCGGTGGGTATATCGCTTTCGGATAGTGCGTTTACCGCATAGGGTGAAGCAAGGAGGCCGGCGGCCACCGCTAGGGCTGAGAAAGGAATGTGCATGGTGGAAGGTGAAGTCAACGTTAGCGAGGCGCCGAATGAAGAGAATGTCGATTTTAAGGGATTGGACTGGCGTTATGAGGAACGCTGGGGATATCTGGGATCTAAATAAGCATGTCAGGAGATGGAAGGTTGACTTGACATTCGTCGGAAGGAAGCCAGGTTGGGGGGAGTCGTGGCTGTAAAATGTTGATTGTCGACGTTGCGAAGTTGCAAACGAGGCGAGGTGCAACTCTGGCCTTTTCCAGGCACTTCCTTCCGCGAATTGTCCTGCCTCTGATGTCATGTACTTCGTACTGTGCGTTAGTGGGAGGATCTTGGCACTAGTGTACAAGTAACGAAGCAGCAGATAAACCAATCTCAATCTCAATATACTGAGAGACTCCAATGTGCCTCCCAATCACAGTGATCTACAAAGTACAAGCCGTACTAACCGATTAGCTATAATTGTTACCTCAGTACTTTGCTTGCACAAGAAGTGCTCTTAATACGAACCGCATCCAAACAAACAACGTACTGGTAGTACCATTAGTTTCTCACATAATCGAGTGTGCGAAATTGAGAATCGTGCACGGTATACAAGTACTTGGCAAGAGCTCAGGCCAGCTCCAGACCAAAACTCATCTAGAGTCACTGCGAATCTGGACGATGAGTGAGAACACTTAGAGCTACCAGTATTGATGTCACGACACTATAAATTCGAGGTTGTACATTATCGCTTGGTGACCACCTCCTCGGGCAACGACAATTGCCTTCTTCTACTCCTTTCCCCGGCAACCTGCTCGTGGAGAGCCCCAAAAAACTGTTTCCACCAATTCGGGACTGCAAACTTTCCTACCACCACTGACCGTCACTGACAATGCCCCCTCCACACCACCAACCCCAATTATCACACTTGGCAGCGTCCGGCGCCATCTTCTCCCCCTCCGTCGCCCGTATCGCGGCCTCCACTGCTCGGGACTGGAACTACGTTGACAGTTGGCTAAGTACCAAGTTCCATGGCCGTGCCCCTCCATCTTTCGAGCGGAACCCGGAAACACTCAAGGCCCTGCTCGCCCTCGCCGCTTTCAATGAAGCTGCCGATGAGGAGCGAGACTTGTTTGCACGCGCCGAGGCTACTTCTCTGAGCGAGCTTGACTCTAGCACTACTTCATCTACGACTGGTCCGAGTGGTGATCAAGAGCTGCTTTCTGGTGGCAAGCCGCTGGCCGAGTGTGTTCTAGACTCCATTGAGGCTGGCTTGACAAAAGAAGGGAGAACAGCCCTCGAAGCTATGGCTAGCATGGCCACCAACCTAGGCATGGCATACCCGGAGCCTGAGCAGCTCGGCCGGAAAGTCGTCGAGATACAGGGCAAACTCCTTGCGCTCGAGCAAATGGGCCAGCGCGTAGGGGGAATGGAGAGTTTCCTCAAGGCGGAAGCCGAGGAAGCGGAGGATATCCTACGAAAGCTCTACGGAGATGAGTATAAGCCACCGACAGACTTGGCGAAGAAGAATCTGGAGTTGCAGAGGACCATTAAATCAACGGCCGATAGGTTACCAGAGCTTCATGACCGACTGGCGACTCTATCTTCCCCCAGTTCGCCCAGTGACACATATCGTACTGTGGAGGAGCTTCAAGAAGAGGAGGCGGAGTATCTGGCCGTCTTGTCGAAAAAGAAGGAGCTAGAGTCACAGATTGCCGCTTTCCAGGGCCTTCCTAGTAACTTGGACATGGCCAGGGCAGAATTAGAGGCCCTCCGCTCCGAATTGAGAAATCTGGTGCGGAGGCGGGACATGGTCTTTGAAGGTCTTGTCGAACGAGAGTCCCCCAAGAAGCGCCCCCGCTAAGATGAATTAAGAGAGCATCAAAGTACTGTTGCTATTATCCATTCTTCTTTCCCGGACCTGGCTCCTATCAGGTCGCAGAAGTGTTTCTCATTCACACGTCTTGTTTGTCTAGGCCCTCGAGGCGAATATTCCGGGGTTGCGGCAATTCCTCTCTATTAAGGAGCGTTTCGCTTTCCTCGGCCTGCCACAGCTCCACCAAACCTTCCAAGTTGCTTCCCTAACCCTGTCCTAGCCTTCGTCGTGGGCGCCGGGGCTGGACCGACGTCCTTGGCGGGCACGGGCGGTGCATTCCCCGTGCGCCCTTCTTTGCCTCCCTTCGCTTCGAGCGCATCGCCTATTCGTAACTCGCCAACACCTAGTGGTGGGCTTTCCTCCAAATCTCCCGCATGTCTCTGAGCTCTACGAGCGCGTTCTTGGACGCTGCGGAACTTTTCCAAGAGCTCTGACCATCGAATGATACCCTCCTCACGACCTTTTAGCCTTGGTGGCCTGTCGTAAGACGATCCGGTCGACGAGGATGAGGCCCTGTTCAGCTCAGCATTAGTGGGCAATTTTTCTAACATGGCATGCCCTTTGAAAGCCTTGTATGAATCGGCCATTCGGCCAGATTGGCGATTCGGTTTGGGAGTGTCGGACGGAGTGACATACGAGACGCGAGGCGAAATGTGAAGATAGCCAATAGGGCTCACGCTATTTAGCCGGTTTTTCAACGCTGCAAACGCCGATGACTGCGGCAGGAGCATTAAAAGGCCGTAGAGGCACTTGTATAAGTACGGATATCTTTCCGGCTCGAGCAATTGAAGACGTAGATCTACGGACGAGGCGCTTGGTGTCAGTGAACTGGCTTATCGAGCTGTTGATGGCCATGGGCTGTATAGGCTGAAGCTTACAGGTAAATACGGGGGACTCAATTAGTTGCACGAGCTTGTCGACTTGGATGAGCATGTTGACGGTCATGTCAAGTTCGGCACTAAACGTACACTGGTTGTTAACTTAAACCTTCCAGAAGAACTGATCAGCTTCCCAAGGGCACGGGGGTAGGATGACGCACAATATTTGCAGGAGGTTGTAGGCCTGCTCGTAGGCCTGCGCGAGCAGACAGAGAGAAAATGTCGCCACGGCATTGTAGCACCAAGACCTGAAGAGAGCGACGAAGAACGTCTGGCCATCCTAGACAAGCAAATTCCGTCAGTCCTGTCCGCCTCCGCGAAGCGGGCAACTATGTGATGAGGTCATACCTTGGTCTCGAGGTTGCGCAGCCTTTTGCGCATCTCTGATAATTGCGGTGCAGTGATCAAATTATTATTTAGATTTTGGACCATAATGCTGGCGAACTCGACGTCCTCTTCCTTCTCGATACAGTCGGCGAGGGTTCGATAGATCCTTTCGGGGCTAAGACTAACACAGAGCTGCCGAATGATCAGGTTTCCCCGAGTCTCCAAAAGCTTCCGATCTGTGGAAAAGAGCTGTAGGAGGTTGACCATGAAATTAGCGAAATAGTCATCCTCCGAATTCCTGGAGATCTGGGAGAGGAGCTGAAGATCCTTCGTGACAACGGCGTCGGATGAATCGGACAGTGTTTTGAGAAGAGCAGGGAACGTTCCGTCATTAAAGGCCAGCACCTTCCGTGGCGCTTTTCGATGAAGCATAATCAACCACGTAAGAGCAGCGACTCGGGTTGCTTCGTGGTCATTGAGGAAGAGAAGAGTGAGAGAGTTGACCGCGGCAGCGTAGTCCAAGTCTGTCTTGGGCTGTCGGTCGGGGCCGGAGGCGGTGTTGACTTGGGTGGATGGAGTCTTCCCTTGCGCCGTCAGTGTATCGACATCTCTTCCACTGGATAGGGACACTCGGGCACTGCTGTGGCCGTCTGTTCGCTCAGCAGCCAGAGAAGCCCTGGACGGCCCGGATACCGGCTCCGACTCGTCCGAGAGCGAAACGACATAGTCCATGAGGCCGGTGTTGACTCTACCCGCGGCCTGTCTGATCGACTCAACACCACTTGCCATGGCTGGCAGCATGTGCGCCAGGATCTTGGGGGTAAAAGGGAGGACCTCTTCCGGGCATATGTCTAGAAACTGCACTACCCATCGGAGGGATTCTAATAATGAGTCCTCTTCTGCGATCGTAAAATATAGTCAGCTATTTATTCTGCACCAGAGGATTGGCGAGCAGGAATGGATGCAGGAGTAGGATGGAGATATGGTTCAACCTTACCCAACGGCGAATCTAAGTTGGCGGTAAGAATTTCAAGAATTTCCCTGTAGTTGATGTGGACATCTTGGCCAGGTATCCAATCTTCTTCACTACTCGCGTCCTCATCTTCGGAACCTATTTCGTCACCTTCTTCTGGTCCCGTCTGCACACTGCCACTATCAGCTGATTGATCCTGCCTCTTGTCCCCATCCTTGGACTTTTTGCCCTCCGTGATGCCTTTCCGGATATGGGAAATCCTCTTGATCTCGTTCAGAAACTTATCCAGGCAATTTCTCGTAGCTACATGAACATCCCTGTTAGGGTCACTCAAGAACTTTAATAATCCGCCAAGGAAGTCGGGGAGATAGGCGACTAGTTCAAGGTCGGGGATAGAATCGAGGAGGGTGATCCAGCCAACTAGGAACTGCCGTGTGAAAGGGTTGATAACCCAGATCCGTTCTTTCAATAGAGGTATAAACCGCGGTAGGGAGAAGGCGGTAGGCAGTGAATCAAGATTTTCGGCAATAAACTTATCCTCATCGCCCTCTTGCTCCGGAGGAAGTTGTAGGACTGACACGTATGAGGCGGCAGATTCGGCCACAATGTCCTTTATCAAACGATCAAGTAGCTCCGCACCATTCTTAACTGAGAGCTCCGAGTCCGCGGCGAGCTAAGCGAAGACTTGGATGAGTTGAAGCTGTTCAAAGTGGCGCAAAGGAAACCCATCACGCGGGTCTCAGAGAGAAGTGATAGAGTGGGGGGGAAGTGGGAGAGGGGGTGGGTCTCCGTACCTTGCAGAGGGAATCAAAAATGTCATTAAAAAAGATGAGTATTTCTCCCTTGGCCACTTTTGCAATGTTATACATGGCCTCACAGGCATAGTAGCGAACCCTCGGATCTTGGTCCGTGAAACAGGCAAGGACAGGAGGTACAATGCGCGAGAGATAGTTGGGCAGTTCCTAAGAGAATAGATTGATGAATGAGTTCCATGCTGGCAAGGACGAGGAAGAGAGGTTGGGTCTGAGGCAGCGGGTGCGGATAAAATGACAATACATCAGCGACAACAAGAGAAGGGAGCATACTTGTCCTAGGGCGATGGCGGCGGCAGCGAGCCCGATCAGGCCGCCGTTTCTGGCATGAGGCTGGTGAACAGCATATGCATACTCATTACATAGCTGCTCTAGGATGGTGTTGACTTTGGCATAGTCGCGAGTTGTCACGAGCTCGCGGATGGCTTGCTCAAGGCTATAAAGTCATGAGAATTTAATGTGAGCTTGCTGCAATTTCACTGATGGGAGAGGCTCAACTCTCTCAAGGGTAAGGCTAGGCGCCGTAAGCTGCGGCGACGAAAGGGGGTTTGGAAGGAGCATACTCAAGGGCGCCGATCTTGCGCTTATCATAGAGCTTGTCATTTAACGCGCGTTGGATGCTGGCATCCATGGTTGTGGAAGGGTCAGGTCAGTTGGACCATGACTGAGATAACGGGGCGTCTGAATGAGTCCTGTTCTGGTGAAGCTGCAGTTCTTTGCGTCAGACAAGGACGTTGCAATATTCAAGAGACTGAGTACATTGGTCAATCAATTGTACCTGGGAGCGAGGTTGCACTCGGGGGATCATGCACTGTAGAATAATAATTGTACAACGTATTGATACTTCAGGTTGCCAGGCTGTACAAAGGTACCTGCTGAATAAAGCCCGCCGACAGACAATCTGATAACGTCTTGGCCAGGCTACTGCGTTGCGGCCTGGCCCAACTGCTTTGGCGTAATTACCGTGTAATAATACAAAGTACAAACAAACATTGAAGTTACACACTTCATACCACCTGCAACTTGCTGGCCTGGTCGGCTGGTACTGTGAAGACATCCGATCAGTTGATCAATGTTCGCGACAATGATTGTCTGTCTCACTCCAGTCAAGACCAATTATTTCGTCCGGGTTCTGGAAGCGTGATCGGGGCTTTCGATTAACTCCCGCCCAAGTAATTTCGGCCGAGTGTACCTCGACATATCGACAGGCTGCAGTTGCTATGTGTTATTCGAGGTAATACGGCTGCAGCTTATGGCCACTCTTGATCTCCGGTTCCCAGGGAGATAGAGATGAGGTTGAAGCTTCCCGAAATTTGAATATAACTTGCAAAGGCTACTGCAGCCTCGACATTGATGGAAACAAGCATCCACTACCAGGAATGGTACTAGGACAGAACGAAGAGGACCTCCACTCATGTTTTGTGACACGGTCCAACATGCTTCTAGATTTCAAGTCTGCAAGATGCAATACCAAGAACCTCTCGAGTCTTGGGGTGCTGGGATAAACCTCCACTGCAAGTCTGACACATTCTCTCAACAAGGGCTCTTCTCCTGACCATTCAACTCCTCTATCTTGAATTGTCTCAAGCCTTTCAGCACCCATGGGAGAATTGCCCAGGCTCTAAAGTTACTCAAGCTGAAAGCAGAAAATGACACCAAAGCCGGTATCAGCCTGCTTGGGCCGTTCAGCTGGGACCGGTCACCATCAATCCAACAAACACGTCATAGCCCAACACCAGGCCCTCAATTAATCCTTAGCATAATGATATGTCATCTTGATGGGTTTTATCACCCACAATCAAATCCAAGGGCAGGAAACTACGCTAAACTTACTACATATGCATACCTACTCCAACTCTTAACCCGGAACCCGCAGCACGCAGCAGGTCACCTGCCTCTTGCCTATCAGAAGTCAAATACTCCTTGACCCGGCAAGGGGTTGCCTGGTTTGGGCTTGGGCTGTCCATGCAACTACTTCGTAGTTTAGCCCGAGACGCACGCATTCCCAGTGACGCAAGTGGTGGGGAGTTTTCCTGGTGCGCGGTACCCGATGGAGTTCTCGAACTGGGCCAGGTTCTAGAGTTAAAGCTCATTGATCGGATTGGCCTGGCCTTCTTCCTCCAAGCACGAAACACATTGAAGTCGGATAGAGATCAGGCTGGAGTGGCCATAGTGGGGAAGTTCAGCCGCCCCGAAGCGGGGTGCTGTCGAGGAAAGAGGTTACCGCGTCTCCATGACCAGCAAGAGCCCATACATGTATTAGTCTTATTTCTTCGTAATTACGAAGTACCGACATGCTGGGATTAGGATCGTCAAGGATGATACCCCCCACGCGAGTCTTGCCTACCAAGTTGATCCAGACTTCCAAGACCCATGACGAGTTGTTAGTTTCATCACTTTCATGGGCGGTGCGTGCTTGTAAGTACTTTGCGTTAAGTAAGCGAAATAATGATAGCGACACAGGTTTGAGCAAGTTCAACTTCCTAGTCGGCATGGCAAAACGAATGCAACAGGGATCATATCACGGCGATCCTGGGCACAGCTTCACAATTTCCCAATTCCCAACCCCGGTCCTCTCCTCTCTGGAATGGTACTTCAAGTACTTGTAAACTGAAGATTGGTGGGCTCAAGCTCGGAATGGTCCGCTCAACTGGCCCTTCCTCCCCCATCTCGCGGTGGATTCACTCTTCCGCTCCCGCTCCTGTCCTGACCACTGCCATTCCTGGTTGTTTGTGGCTCCTGATTCTCCCGGGCTGCTATAGCTGCCCTCTTAGAAAAGTCATCCTGGAAGATGGTGCAGCTGTCAGTGAAAAGCCTCGTAGTCGTAGATTCACAGTTTCTAGGAGTGGAAGAAGGGAGGGAGACGCGGTGTTCCGCCGATTCCGTCCAGACGTACCTTCTCGCCTCTGGCCTTTCGAATTCTCGCGGCCGCAGCCTCATCCATCTTGCCCTTGGTCATTGTAGGATATGGGAGACAAGGCAGGGAAAATAGCGCGATAGTTTGTCAACTTGGGTATGTATTCACCTTGCTAGATGGAGCCGGACGATCTCAAGACGAGAGAGAAGAACCGAGAGAGGAGGGCTCTTTGTGCTTGGAAGAGAAAGGAGAGCATCTTCTGTTTACGCCTTCATCGTTCCCCGGAGATGTCTTGATATTTATATACATGTCCGGGCGCCGTAGCCGTCGGTATGTAATTCGACATGGCGTTTGGTCCTCGACACGCCTTCGGGGCTTTTCAAACCGCACTTGACACAGAAACTTGCTTAGACCCCCGTGGGTTTTGAGGGAACCCCTACGCCTTAGTGGGAGGAAAAAGCAAGATGCTTGGGCTGGAAGAAAAGAGGAGAGGGGGGG
>SJVG01000855.1:0-16175 GCA_034774675.1 Scedosporium minutisporum
TTCTTCCCCTTCCCACCCGCACCACCTCTACTTGCGCCCGCACGCACACCCCCGGACGCCACCGCCCTCAACCGCTCACTAGCCTTAACCTTCCTCTGCGCCAACTCCTGCTCAAACAGCCCCAAATCCTCCGCAACCTCCTCCCTCGCCGCATCCAACGCCGCCGTCTCATCAAGAGCCTTATTCAACAACTCGGTCGCGATGCCGTCCTGCGGATGAATAGCCAGCGCCTCGTGCAGCGCCGCCACGGCCTCCTCGGGCCTCCCCTGCTCGAGGTACACGAGCCCTTTCGCCGAGAACACGGCGGCGTCCTTGCCGCCCAGGCGTAGCACCTCGTCGAACTCGGCGAGGGCGCGGTTGAAGAAACCCAGGCGGCGGTACGCGTGGGCGAGGTTCGTGCGGGCTGCTAGCCACGCCGAGGGCTCGCTGTCGATTTCTTCGGCGACTTTGAGGGCGCGCTCGAACCAGACTACGGCTTCTTTGGGGCGGTCTTGGTGGTATTTCACCACGCCCATTTCGTTGAGGAGGAGGGGGTCGGTCTTGCAGAGGCCGTAGGCCGTCTTGAGGAATTCTTCGGCGAGCGTCATGTTGTTGAGGGCGTGGTTCTGCATGCCTAAGAAGACTTGGGGCAGGTGCGTGCCCATGAAGAGACGCGCGGCGGTCGAGTATGCGGGGATGGCTTGGTCGTGCTCGCCCTCGGCCGCGAACGTATGCGCGAAGCCGATCCAGGCCGGGCCAAAGTGCACGTCCATGGTGCTCGCCTTGCTAAAGTATCGGCGGGCCTCGGCTATTTTGTCGATGGCGAAGTAGTAAATGCCCACGGCGAGCCAGGTGCAGGGTTCCTCGGGGTGGGTGTCGGCGAGGTCGTGGGCGATGAGGAAGAGCACATTCTTCATCTTGAGCTCGTAGAGGCATGCGAGGTGGAGCGGGTAGGCAGAGAAGTTGTATTTGTCGTTTTTGAGGATCGACTCGGTGATTTCGAGAGCGTCGCGGTACCGGCATTGCGTAAATAGCAGATCCGCGCGCGCAAGAAGGAGATCGGGGTTCGAGGCGAGGCCGTAATGTGTAGAGAGTGACTCGTAGGCCATCGTAAACTCGGCGGGATTTCGGTACTTGGATAATCTCGTCGTGTACAGCATCTTGGTAAATTCGGCCGCTTCCTGTGACGACGACACGTCGCCGGGGGCCTGTATGGAGTCGAAGTCGAGCGTCTCGAGGAACCGCCATTCCTCGTCCGGCGACATCAGCGAGTTCTGCATCAGCTGCTGAAACGCCTCGAAGCACTGGACATCAATGGACACAGCATCCTTGTAACACTCCTTGGCGCGATCAAAGGCATTCTGCTTCGCATAGCATACGCCACGCAAGTAGCACATGGCCGCCTCGTAGCGCCTGTTGGCCGCCTCTTCGTCGGACACCGACACTGACACAGAAACGGACACGTTGTGCGGTCGCCGCCCACCATCATGGACCTGCAGGTGGTGGGATGCTCGGTCTTTGGCGCTCGTTGCAGTCTTTCCGTGGTTGGAGGCCGAAGTCGCTCGGGTATGCGCGCTCGGGGCTGCCATCTTGCGCTTGTTGCTGGCATTGCTGATTAGGTGGGTTGGGTTGCGCTCGCCGAGCACCTCGAGGGCTTCGGTGAAGCGGCCCTGCTTGATGAGGCAGTGGCCGGCGAGGTAGCGGCATGCCGGGTTTCGGGCGATGAGGTCTTGTTTGGAGAGGAATGTTTGCGCTCGCGTGTAGTTGCCCGTAGCAAAGTGCACCTGGGCGAGCCAGAAGGCATCGTTGTCATCGCCTGAGTTAGGAGTGCGCTAGGTCAGCTCGACTACATCCCGGGCGCACTTGGAGGGGCGCTAGTGTCTTACCCGTCAGGGCGAGTAACTTGTCGCCGATGAAGATGGCAGATTCATATTGGGCTTTGTTCAGTGCGTCTTGCCTCCATTCTCGGAGGTACTGTTCCATTTCGTCGATGTTGACAATATGTGCTGCCCGAGCTTAGGATTTGGGGTCAATGTGCGTCCAGGTCGGGTATTATCGTAGATTTTCTAGTATCATGTTGTGCTCGGAGAGGTTAATCAAACTCGGTGATCGTGGCGAGTGGTGGACGAAAAAACGGTCTTTGTGCTCAAGGCAGGTTCAGGCTCAAGCTGTGCAAGAAGCTTGCCGCGTTTATTTGGTTCGCAGCGCGTTTACTGCTATTGTTTGGTGGGGGAAAAAAGCTCCTCCACAGCAACTGCCACTTAAACTCAGCATCACGTGCCTCATGATGGCTTCAACTGGAAGCGACGATTTGGGCACTGGGAACGACGTCGGTGGACAAGAGGAGGGAGAATTAACTCTTAAATTGAAATTACTCCGGATATGACATATTTCTTCTCTTATCATGTCGCCAAAACCAAACGCTCCTGTAGACGTTACACGGCATGACCCCGGCGCGACAACGGACTGAATGCCTTTCTCGCCACGTTCAGTCCGAACTTGCTTTGCTTTCAACCTCAGTTCCCGGCCCGCTGAACTGTCATGGAAGATCTGGCCTTCTTTGCTTAATGGTACTCAGCTCCTCATCTAGCTATAGGCTATCAAACCGCTCCGTCATCACAGAACGACCTTGGACAACCTCTAGCTGTTCAGGGGAGGAACGGCGCACTCCGATGAAACCCCTCCTTCGTACATCAGCTATCCGAGGAATGAATTTGTCGAAGACATATTCCGTTGCGATATGGCTAGCCTAACTCGTTGAATATTCAGGCCAACTCCACGAACAATGACGGAGTTACTGGGTAGAACAAGACTCGAATGAGGTCCAGCCTGGCCCGAGGACAGTATCTGATGATGATGAAATGGGAAAGTAAGAGGCCAGTCTCGTCTACTAAAGTGCCAAGAACAGTTGGATGAAAGATGGGATATAGAAGCCCAAATGGGGAGCTGCGGGACTTCTAAGACGGAAACACACGACCTAGCCGAGGAGCGAGATAAGGTTTAAATCAACCTTGTCAATTCTCGTCCCCAGTCAGACTTACAAATTGTGTTGTGTTGTGGAATATCATCGGTATTGGACTCTGGAATTAAACGTTACATGACAATGCCAGCCCCTGCCCGCTCTACTCTTCCTCCTGCCTCCGCGCCCCCTGGTTCGCTCCCCTCTCAAAGTTCCTAAACTCATTCTCTACCGTCTTGCTAAGACCAGTCGCCTTGATGCTGATCATGGCTGCTTGGAAGTGACGTAGCCTCAGCACCCTCTTGGCTGAATCTTCGCTTTGCTCACTAACACATTCCGTCGCCGCCGTCACGCACATATTCTTGAGGTCGGACCCAGTATACCGCGTCGTCATCTTCGCGAGCCTATCGATCGAGACGTCGGGGCCGAACGTCTCGTCCTTGAGGAGCAGATTCAGGATCCCGAAACGCTGGGCTGATGTCGGGATATCTAGATGGATGCGCACGGGCGCCCGTCGGAGAACAGCCGGGTCGAGGTCGAAAGGCCTATTCGTCGCAAGCAGGATGAACGGCGAGTTCTTCCCGCTATTCAACCCATCCCATTCCATAAGGAACTGGTTCAACATGGCACGAATATGCCTCTTCTCGCCGGCTTTCCGAGTGCCAAGTAGGCCATCCGCCTCGTCGATGAAGACGATGGCCGGGTGAAGTTTTCGCCCCATTGAAAAGAGCGCCTTGATGACCTTTTCATCATCACCGTGGCACTTTTGCCACAGCTCGGCCGTCGAGGCTAGGATCATGTTGAAGCCGGATTTTCGCGCCAGGCCTTTGGCGAGAAGGCTCTTGCCTGTTCCGGGGGGTCCGTATAGGACGGCTCCTGTTACTTTGTTCCCGGCGAGGACGCCGCGGCTGAAGGCTAGGGGTCTTAGGAGGGACATTCTTGTGATGTGCTCGAGTTTGTCGATGGTGGACTGGTCGATGAACATGTCTTCGTAGTTGTCTTTGATGTTTTCTATTTACGCCAGTTAGCCCGTATAAATCGTTCAGCGACCGAGGAGGTAAAGAAAAACACGACGCCTACCAGTATTAACAATGCAGTCGAGGAGCATCTTTTCAAATCTATCCTTCGCAAGGGCTTTAAATCTCCTCATCTTCTTAGCATGCGCCGCTTTGCCAACATCTGACACGACGGATTCTAAATCACTGTCGTAAACTTCCATCCTTCCACCACCACCGCCGCCCAAATTCCCATCACTATCATCAGAATCCGACCCCGGACGCATCGACCGCGCCGCCGGTCGTCTTGACCAGGAATGAGATTGCTCCTCGGGTCCCCAAGACGGCGTCCGCTTCGCACGCCGGTCCTCTTCGCGGTAATAATCGTCCAGACCGCTCATTTCGGCCTCTGAGGCGTATTCGTCGACCATTTCATTGACTCGGAGGTATACATCTTTCGAGCCCTTTGACCCCTTTGAGCCTTTCGGCTCCCAGGATTCATGGCGTCTTCGTCCTCCGTGCTTCACAGAACCTCCGGTTGAGCGTCGAACCACTCTTAGTTTTCTGAAGGGATGACCTCCTTCGGTGTCCGCGTCGTCCCCTGCGTCGATGCCGTCTATTGCAGTCGGTGATTCTACAACTGGATCTCCTTGGACGTTCCCCGAAGCTCCAGCCGATGGGCCATTGCCATTACCAATGATCAAAGCGAATTGAGTTTGCGCTGTATCGCCGTTGGGTTCTGACGATGCGGCATCTGGCGGCGCCTCAATGGCCAGCTGAGTCTGGTGAACCCATCGAGGATCGACGGCCTTCAGATAGTCGGAATAACGGCAGGGGTTGCAGTTAAAAGACATCTCGGTTTGTTTTTGCGGTTGCGCAACTTGTCTTAGAATGAAAATTAAGGGCTCATTGAATTGATTAAATTCATGGGGAGGGATATCTCACTGAGATGCTGTTGAGGTCGCCTTGCTACAGGTAATGGCATTACCGATCCTGCAGAGGGTCGACGAGGGAGGCTGCAAGCGGGCGGTGCGATCTTCCGAACTGCCTGGTGTAAATTCGCGCTCCTGGCTTCGCTCATTGGGAAATATTGCATCTCGTCGTCAAATATCACTGGATAGTGTGACAGCCCATTTTCCAACCTGGCGCAGCCTGCATGGAGCTTGAAACGAACATGGGTGGCTTGGACAGGGTGAGATTGGGGGCGGTTAACCAGGGAAAACGTTGAAGGATCACAACAGCCACGCGAAGCCTGGTCTCCCAAGAATTACTGGGGGCGATCTTTCATCCTCGCGGCCTCCCACGGCAGGGTTTTATCCGGATAGGATGTTCTGTATGATAGGGAAGCGTTCGAGATGATTTTTGGCTGCGTCGTTTCTGAAAGGGTCTGCGCTGCTAGTTTCTTACTCTCAATCAGAGTCTACTGCTACGATGGCGGAGAGACCAACAAAGAGTCTTGACGAAACGTCAGAAAAGAATGATTCCAATACACAGGTATCCGAAAATGCCGAATTCATCGCTCCCCTCGACCAGACACGGTATCCAACATTCTCGAGGACAGTTCGTCCATCTCTTCGCTCAAGCCGGACCATAGGGAATCTAGAGCATCATCATTCCATGCTCTCTCGGCGAACCTCTTGGTCCTCCACGAGCCAGCGCATAGAACGCAGACTACGCCGGCCATTTACCCAGCTTAGAGATCGAGCGAGGAACCAACTGGTTCATCCTGCCATTCCGAAAAGAGCTCCCGAAGAAGACAGCGCTGGAGCCCAACCGCGTGGGTCACCGGCATCATGCACCGTCGAGGACATTCTCTCCCTCGACCTCCCTGATGAGGACGATCAGCTTGCCTATCCTCAGTTTGACAGCTTGGAGGAGTATTGCATAACGGACCACGAGGCAATATCTCAGAAGCTTTGGCGAGACGAAGCCGTGCGGCTTCACTACTACGTTTGCAATCCCGACGTGTCTATTCGATTTGAGAATAGAGATTACTTTACGGTTGGGGATGAGTCTGGATATAGGACCCTCTCCAACTTGGCCGATAAGATGCTTACGGCCCTCTCGCTCTGCGTGCTGGACAACGAATGCATCAACGTGCGCTACTGCAGAAACATCTCGAATCGCGCCAAGTTACAAAAGTTGATTCAGCAGGCCCAAGTCGCCGGCGCAGCTACCGAAGGCGGCGAGGAAGAAGACGGTACGATCAGTCCCGAAGAGGCAGAGAAGCGCGTCCGGGAGCAGAACGCCCTCTTCGACCTGATCAATTACATCACGGCGGTGCTCGCGCGGTTAATCTCGCAAATCGGCGCAGGCAAGTTCTTCCAGGCCACCGTTCTCGGCGCCCTCGTGAGGCGCGTGGCGAAGATGAAGCTGCTGCTGCTCGATCTTGCGTCGAACGCCCGCGTGGCCGCGCAGAATGGAGAGTCTGTCCTCGACCAGAGTAGGGTCGTGGATCCAAGGGCGGCGGATAGCATCATCGACGAGGAGGAGGAGTGCGAAGAAGCTTTGAGAGTCATTGAGGCGAATGCAAGGGATGGTCTCACTTCCCAGGCGGAAGCCGAGATGGCGGCTTATTGCATTAGGCAGAACAAGTACCGGTCGGGGGTTAACTCGGCGTGGAGGTCTATCGCGGTGTCTTTGAGATTTCTTAATCGCTCGGGACTCCCGCCTACGGCGTATGAGATTTGCGGGTTGGTCTATGAGACCGGTTTCCAGGGCTTCAAGGTGAGGTTCTTCTCACAGTCCAAGCTTTTTACTTTCTACTAACGCGGAGGGCATCACAAAGACGCTGCTTTACCAGGACCGTGACATGGAATACTGCGCAACGTCTGATCTAGACAATCTCAACACCGCCGACTGCGCCTTTCACATCCTCGAAGCGACGGTGCGAAACCTAAAGCAACTCCGCAAAACAGGCGACCCTTCCAACGTCGTCGTCGAACGCAAAGTCAAGACCTTCGTCGAGTGGAAATACCAAGTCTTAGACTCCGACTCATCGACATGCGATCCGGATCACGATAGGACTCCGCTGGCCTCGCTTGAACTAGAGTACATGGACGACATCATCACCGTCATGGTTGCGCTCGCGACGACAAACCCGTGCTTATTGGCCGACTTGACAGATTTCCGAAGCATCATGCTGCTGTCCTACGCCGGCGCCGACGAGGACCTCGCCCGTCCGTACAGAGAAACGAATTTCAAGGCCTTCTTTCGCTTATTCACGGACAAAATGGAAGCCTACACTCGCTCCGAGGGCGTAATGCGCCTCTCAGCCGCCTTCGAAGACGGCACCTTCGACCGGTGCAGACTCATCGACAGATCCAACGAAGGCCAACGCAGTCTAGATTCGGACGTATCCCGCAAGTTCGGCAAGCTCACCCGGTGGATGGAGGAAGAATGGGTCGTAGACGAAACGTCCGTCATCGTCCCGTGCGCCTTCTACGTCATCAGCACGGCGGCCCTTTCCCTCCTCCTCGCGGGCGGCGGATTGGCGATAGGCTTCACCGTTGGCGATCGCATCGAGAGCGTTGACCCCTTCAACATCGCCACGTACGCATGGGTCCTCGCCGCCTTCGTCATCCTTGTTTGTAAGAGCGTTCTTGTCTCGGAGTGGAGCTGGAGCGATTTTCTACACTGTCGCGTACGCTGCCGCTCTGTTTCGGAACTAGAGGCCGTCACGGGCATCCGAGACCAGTTGATCATCGCGAAGCTCCTGCACGACGAGAGCGGCGGAGGAATCCTCTTTACGCGCGGTCCGTACAATTCCATATTTAGACGACGGTCGAAGGACTCGGGATTTTCGATCGATAGACCTATTAGCACGACTACGATGCTCATGAGCGGCTTGACGCCTCTAAAGGTGGTTACGCCGCGCGGTCACGCCCTCGTGTGTCTTGATGCGAGGCGCGGTACGCAACTGCGCGTTGTGAATCATATGGCGGAGCGCGAGGAGGAGTATCTTGTTTGCGAGGATTTGAATCGCACGCAGAAGTTGGCTATGGAGAGGAATGGGGAGGGGAGGTGTACGAGGTTGCATCTTTTGGGGTCGAAGCAGATGAAGTGGAAGAGAGTTATGGGTGTGTATGATGCGAGGAACGTAGTGTTTGTGTAGGATTTCTTCGATTTTTTCTCTCCTCTTTCATGTTAGTTTTGAAAAGAATGAAGTATTCGATAATAGAGCAGGATCAGAGAAGTGATCTTCCTTCCGAATACCGCAGTGTTTCTACTCCAGCCTTGAGCTCACGATTCCTAAATCCTAGGTCGGGGTCTCCTCGTCCGATCTGATTATTGAACTCCTACATCACGAGAAGTAGAAAAAGAGAGGGAAAAAATCGACCAGTCGATGTCATACACCTTCGCTACGTTGTTGTGTAGCAATGAAACGCGAGGTAAGCAGCCACAGAACCCTGCATTTCGCTTTGGGCATCTATCACAGCCCGGTAGGATTCACTCGATGGCACATCCACGCTGAAAGACCAATCCAGGTTGCATAAAACGTCAATATTTCGTCGCATTTGGCGCATTTGGATAAATTCCAGCCGTTGACAACGGGCCGTGTCCTTGGCAGAGAGCAGCGTCGGAGCCCAATGAAATGGAGGGAAAAGGACGCCAAAGGCGTTGAAGGATGAGTGGCTGGGCGGGTGGGAACCAGGGGCCCGAGTTGGGGATAAGACCCGGTGCCAAACTTGCGTGGGGAGCAGGGATGAAGATCCGCGTGTGGATGTGACAGGGGGTCGGTGATCCTTCACTCAGCCTTACGCAGAACGGGGATGAAGAGAGCGGAAGGGGCCGCTTCAGGAGCTTGGGTTACCTCTTGGTTGGCAGGCTTATCTCCCTCCTTTCTTTTTTTTTTTCTTTTCCTGTTGGCGGTTGATTGATTTTCCTTGGCAAGAGATTGTGACACTTTTGACAATGACGACCAAGGACGAATCTACCAACAAGACGGACGTCGGACCCGCGTCAATGAGGGAAGACTCCGCTGTTGTGTTAGAAACTGAGGTCAATCCGACTCCGAATGAAACTTTAAGGCAGGAACATCTAGAAGAAAAATCATCGGTGGAGATGACTGAGCCTGTTGGTGATGAGAAAGCAGGAGAGGTCGAGGATTTTGTCGTTGTTGATACTGGAGCTGCTCCGGTCACACTAGAAGCATCGCCCAACGAGGGAAACGCAGAACACTCGACAGCAACTATAGGAAACAAGGCTGACGAACCTACTTCTCCCCCAATCCAGGTCGAGAGAGATAACGATGCTCCATCACCGGCTAGCCCTCGGGTTGATGCGTCGGATAGAGTGGAGGGAGGATTTGAGCAACAGCTTCGAAAGGACGCCGATGGCGAGGGGTTAGAAGGTGCCGAGAAAGTAAAGACCGAAGAGGGGGGAGAGAAAAGCACTGGAGAGGTACAGTCGGAGGAGGTAAAACACGCGGGGGATCAGAGAGACGAAGGAGAACCAAGTGAGAGGGAAGAGAGGAAAGAGAGGAAAGAGGGGCAAGTGAGGGAAGAAAAGGAAGAAAAGGAAGAAAAGGAAGGAAAGGAAGAAAAGGAAGAGGGTCAAGATGAGGACGCTGGAAAGCAGAGAAAGGGTTCGAAAAAAAGAAGAAGGGGAAAAAGCAGGGAGAGGAAGGAGACGGAAGAGGAGAGCGATGGCGAAGACAAGAAAGATAACGAGAGCGGGGAGGAAGAGGGCAAAGATACAGAGGATGACGACTCTGATGACGAGGGAACCGACTCTAACAGCGAGGGAACTGACTCCGGCAACGAAGGAACCGATTCCGATTCCGATTCGTCCTCATCAGGGTTAAACTTCGACGACAACCCAGAAGAGGTCGACGACAATTCAGCGGCTCGCCATGAATGGCTTCGTCAGAAACCCAACATTTGGCGGGCGAACAGAGGCCTCGACCGAATCATGTGCATGGTGGGCGTTGAGAAAGCGAAGGCGCAGTTCCTTTCCATGAAGGCTTCCATCGAGGCTTCGCAAAGGAGGGGAGAAAAGCTGCATGGCAAGTCCATAAACATCGAGGTTATGGGAGGGGACGGAACAGGTAAGAAGAAGAAGAAACTTCACACTGACTTCTCCACTCGCGATGGTGTTTGGGGCAAAAGCTAATAGATCTCAATACATTAGGAAAGGAGTCCATCAGAAAGCACTTCAAAGCATTCAAGGACGACTTGTACGACTGGAGCGACGACGATATCGATGTATCCAAATCGCACTGCACAACCCGCACCATCCAGCTAGACAATTTCACCGACCCAGATATCCACGCCTTCCTAAAGCTCCTCTTCAAGAAGCGAAACCTCGAAGTGGAGGGCGGCGTCGGCGGCTTTTACACGGAAATCCTAGCGCGGAGGATCGGGAGGGGACGGGACCAGGAGGGCTTTCGAAACTTTTGGGCGATTAAAGATGTGTTCGTCGAAGCCTGTGATCGCCAGGCCGACCGGCTCTATGAAGAGCGTCTGGCGTGGGAGAAGAACGGGAGCAAGGAAGGAGAGGAGCCTGATGACAGGTACCTCACCAAGGAGGATCTGCTTGGGAAGCCGCCGCCAGACCTTCGAAAGACGAGCGAGGCGTATAGAGAACTTCAGGCGATGGTGGGACTGGACGATATCAAGAAGGCGGTCGAGGAGCTGATGGACCGCGCGAGAGTCAACTACAGACTTGAGATGAGGGGGAAGAAACTGATTGAGACGCATCTCAACAGAGTCATTATCGGACCGCCGGGGACAGGCAAAACCACAGTTGCACACCTCTTCGGACGCATCATTTGCGATCTCGGTCTCGTGTCGAAGAAGGAGGTGGTCGCGAAAGACCCGAGCGATTTCAATTCGAAATGGATCGGCGGTCCACAGGCAAACACGAAGAAGATCCTTGAGGAAACGCAGGGTAAGGTCCTCATTATCGATGACGCGCATACCCTCTGCCCGAGTGACAACGTGGATCGGTCGTCATCTAAAGTCGATACGAACCGGTTTGAGATCCTAGATACGATTGTCGCCAAGACCTCGGCCAAGCCCAACCAGGACCGTTCGATTATAATGGTTGGGTACCCGGAGCAGATGCACGACATGTTCTTCAAGGGCAACCGGGGCCTTCGTAGTCGGTTTCCTCCAGAGGAAGCCTTCGAGGTGCAGGATTATAGTCTGCCGCACTTGATGGACATTTTCGATAAGACGCTTCGAGAGCAGGAGACCGAGGCGACGCCTGTGGCTCGGGACGTTGCGTCTCAAATCCTCGGTAGAGCCAGGGACAGGCCAAACTTTGGAAATGGGCGAGATGTGGAGAATTTGGTGAACCGAGCGAGGTCTGGATACAGAGAGCGCATCGTGAAGCAGCGTGCGGAGGCTAAGATGGAGGCGGTGATAATAGAGACCAACGCGGAGGTGGCAGAAAATGAGAAGGATTTCAACAGCCCCGGGGAAGTAACGGTCACGGCCCCCGAACTCAATGAATCCGATGAGAACCCGGCGAAGAAAGCAGCGGAACCTGAACCACAGGAGTCTGTGGATAATCCTCCTGATGTAGAGCTTGATCCTTTCGAAGTCGGTGACCACGTGGTCCTGGAACCCGAAGACCTCGACCCCAACTGGAAACGAGCATCCGGAGCCGGAGCAAGCTGCGAGGACCTATTCAAAGAGTTCGTAGGCTTCGACCAAGTTGTCCAACAGTTCCGGGGCTATCAGCAGATCGCGGCGGGCATGAGACTCCACGGGAGAGATCCTCGACCAAACGTGCCCTTCACGTTCATCTTCAAGGGTCCGCCCGGCACGGGCAAGACGTCCACGGCTCGAAAGATTGGACAAATCTTCTACGACATGGGATTCCTCGCCAGCACCGAGGTCGTCGAATGTTCGGCCACCGATCTCATCGGACAATACCTAGGCCACACGGGACCCCAAGTACAAGCCATCATGGAAAAGGCCCTCGGAAAAGTCCTCTTCATCGACGAGGCGTACCGTCTTGGTTCCGGTACTAGAGGAGCCTCGAGCGGAGGTTCCTTTGAAGAAGAAGCCGTTGGCGAGCTAGTAGACAGCCTCACGAAACCGCGGTACATGCGCAAGATGGTCATCATCCTGGCCGGCTACAGCGAGGACATGGACCTGCTCATGAAATCTAACAGGGGTCTCCGCGGCCGCTTCGCCACCGAGGTCATCTTTCCCCAACTGTCCCCCGCCCAGTGCCTACTCTTCCTCGGCCAGCTTCTCGGCAAGATGGACATTACAATCAGGGATAGGACGGCGCCGAGCAGTGAGGATAAGGGTAAGGTGCAGAGGCTGCTGGCTAAGTTGAGCGCCACGAGGGATTGGTCGAATGGGAGGGATATCGAGACGCTTTCGCAGAAGATCGTTGGGGAGGTGTTTATGATGGAAGGGCGGAGGGGGAGGAAGTCGGCGAGGTTGCAGGTTTCGACGAGGGAGCTTATTGGGTTTTTGCAGGATATGTTGAGGGCGAGGTTGGCGGGAGAACTGCAGGATCGTGAGTGATGAAGGTGAAGTGTGTACGAGTTGAGTTTGTATCTATCATCTCTGTGTTTTCCTGAGCATAGTATGGAGCGGCCTTAGTCAAGCTCATGACTCCTAATTTCCATTAGTTCGTGATATCCCCTAGAGGCTTCATCTCAGCAGTCGTAATCGCCACTCTCTAAGATACACTCTCCCCCATTTCGGTCATCGATATTAATTCAATGTAAATAATAAAAAGAAAAATAAGAAAAAAAGAATTAGGGTCGGAGGGCAGTTGTCCCGACACATCCGCCCGGTTTCAATCCCTACAGTTTGTGCTCGAGTTAAATGTTTTTTGCCCTCTCGGGTTCGAACTGATAACCTCCGGCGAACCGGGCCACGAATGCAAGCTCGCACCGCTGGGTAATGACCGACCCGGAAGCTTTCGATCATATTCTTGATGATATGGTGTGAGTGGTGAGTTTGGAGTTTGGGTCCTTCCGTTTTTGTGACCTCTTGCGGGAGGGTGTGTCGCGACTTCCTCGTCGATTGTGGACGATATAGCAGCAATATCAACATGGAGCATGAGGTACGAGTCTGGTCTTAGAGCACGGAACTATCCTCAAGGTCCGCCAACGTAGACTCACTCGCATTTTGAGCTTCTGTGTCTCCGGTCACTGCATCGAGGAGATACTCTGTGCTCTTTACATGACCATGTTGGACGAGCTATCTGTCTACTTCAGGAGGTGCATTCGCTACTTCTAGAGGAGACTATGGACTACCTATAGCCCTTTTGTCGTTTCCAATGCTCTCTCTTAATCATGTCTTATGATCTCCCGTCGTCGAAAGTTATATCCCTACAGGTTGAGGTCCAATTCAACTCCTATCGCATCTCAAAGAGACCCGACAGGGACGCAAAAGGTCGTAGACAAAGAGCTCCAAAAGGAGTATTCTCTTCCTATCCTTCATAAGGAGTTCTCGTAGGGAAGACTAATACATGCGACTATACCCACAGGAGAACTCGGAACCCCGTCCGCTCTTCCCTAGATAAGCCTGTGAGGGCCAGATTAGTAGTTTGGTCGGTGACGACAAGCGAATCCCTGGTGTTGCATGTTTTCTTTTTTGGCAGTATTTCCGTTTCAATTTTTTGCCGGACCAGGATAACCATTTCCTTATTATGGTCCGAGAAGCCAGGGCGAGGACAACTACGAGAAACGGGTCGTTGAGCGAGGAGGTAGAGAATATTGAGTGCAGCGATCTCAAATAAGATCACCGCAGGTACTATCCAGACGATAAGGCATGTAGTGAAATCCCCAGATACTGAGATTGGCACACTTCTAGGCATCGAGGAGAGAAGTTTGGTGAGAGAGAGACTCTCCTGGCTTGGTTGAGGCAAGTTTGTGATACCTCAAATCTCGTCACGTGAAATGTCGAGGAAGTCTCTTGGATGTGATCTGAGAGAAAGGAGGTTTCACGCTCTCCTCAATTGGTTTCTGATACTCAACCTGGGGAAAAGGGCTATCTATTAACCGACTTATAAATAAAGTATCATGCCGGTCAACACGATAAGCAGGCCGCTCGTTGGACACCCACGAAAGAAAAGCGTGACGGAGAAGCTGGCCACCAGACTCCACGACCTCGCCCGCCGCCTCGACGGACATACCACAAATCCGCCGACAACAGCCCGGCCCGGCAAGATACCAATCACCATAGTCTGCATATCCGACACACACAACACCAAACCCTCAGATCTCCCCATGGGCGACATCCTCATCCATGCCGGCGACCTCTCACAATTCGACACGTTTCCCGAGATCCAGGACCAATTAACATGGCTCGCCTCCCAACCTCATGAGCACAAGATCGTGATCGCGGGCAATCACGACTTGCTACTTGACACTGCTTTCGTAGCGGCACATCCAGATAGGGAGTTGGATCGGCCGGGGAAGGCCCGCGGCGATCTCGAGTGGGGAGATGTGCGGTACCTGGAGCACGAGGCCGTAGACGTCGTGGTGAATGATAGATTCATTCGGATTTTTGGCAGCCCTTGGACCCCTCAGTGCGGGAGCTGGGCGTTCCAATACGACAATGCGAATGCTCCATGGCAAGGAACAGTACCGGATGACACGGACGCCGTGGTTGTACATGGCCCGCCGAAGGGTTATCTTGATGATGGGGGTAAAGGGTGTGAGATGCTGCTTAAGGAGTTATGGAGGGCGAGGCCGAGGCTAGTAGTCTGCGGGCATATTCATGCAGGGAGAGGGCAAAAGTGGCTGCATTTTGATAGAGTCGACCGGTGGTATGAGGACGCGATACTTGGAAGGACGTTAGCGTGGATATCTATCGGATATTTGGCGTTTTGGGTCCTTTGGAGGGCCTTTTCAAGGGTATTGAGTTTTGGGCGAGGGAAGTTGGAGGATGACGGAGGGGAAACTGAGCTTGTCAATGCGGCTGTTGTAGGGGGCCGGAACAAGCGTGAGGCGAATGCCGTTGTCGCCGTAATATAACTTGGCATGAGGTGGCAATCTAATCCGTCATAACGTGTGAGGGGTGAAGTAAATGGAGAAAGCGACCAGCTGTTCACCACATCCTCATTCCTCCGTTTCTTGGGCGTAGATGCTACAAGGTAAGGGAATAGCCTCCCCACGCCGAACCCTCGTGAGCCCCATCCCCCAACGCGACGGGTTCTCCCTCAAGCGCCGTCACAACACTCTACCCACTCTCCAATCTTTAGGCAGCCCATATCAAGCACTGGCAACCTCTACAACGAGTCGAGCTCCCTAGCTCGCCTCTACCATCTTCGGCCTCATTAACTAAAACAGCCAGCTCGAGCACTATGCTGTCCTCTTCTGGGGCCCAGCCCTGCTGGTAGAGTGTTCTAATGGACAGATTAGCTCACCTCCGCACCGAGAGGAGCTTCATTCCGTCCTCTCGCTTGGGGAGCAGTTGACTTGGGCTGCGTCGCTGGACAAGTTCGGGGTCGCGATAGAACGGATGGGGGCCGTCCTCTCCCCTTCAGCATAACCCTTCCCTTGGGGATATCACCGTAGAGCCGGTGTCCCGGTCAGAACAAGAATATTCTAGGGCCAAGGCCTCGGATAATTACTTCATACCCTGTAGTTGAGGGCTTCGGCATCGGGCAAGCTCCCTAAAAATCCGCTTAGCCCCATCACTGCTACCCTTGAAGCTTAAACCCAATCGACAAGACGATTACATAATCTCAAATATCTTCAACCTCATCTTCAACTCTTCATTTTCACCTCACCTTCGCCCTCCTTCAAATCTTCCATCTCACATTTACTCCTTACGACTTTACATCCCTATACTGTCGACATCATGGATTTATGACGAAATTTAATTTCATCTTCTCAAAGCTCCAGTTCGGTCCATACGGTGACTCTCAAGTCCATCATTTAATAGCGTCTTGGCCAGCTCAGCGCCATCACGATGAAGGGACTTAGTCTCTTCACGCGGTCCATCGCGAGGGCGAATCAACCTCAAATATACACTCTCTCCTCATCAGCAACCGGACGATATGTCTCCAAACCTAGTCTCGCGAGACTTCACTCCAGAACAAGTCCCGCTGCCTCGAGATCTTACACCACCTCCTCACCAACACCCGCCAAATCATCCCGCCTCCCCAAACTCTTCCTCCTCGCCGCCTCGGCCACAGCCCTAACCTTCTGGCTCCTCCAACCTCCATCCAAGCAAACAACCCTCAACACAACAAACTTCGTCCCCTACACCGTCCTCTCCAAGCACCCCGTCTCGCCAACCTCCTTCATCCTCACCCTC
>SJVG01000856.1:0-16165 GCA_034774675.1 Scedosporium minutisporum
CCCTAACACTGGCGCCTGCAAATCGGTGCCACAAATTGTGATATCCCTTGGAGATGAAGTGTCATCTCGAGCCATCTGTGGCCTCATAATGGTGCCAAACCCCTTTGGTTTGGCGGCACTGGAACGACCTGTTCGGGAGCCCATCCAATGAATAACGCCTGTCCTCAATTATAGAGAGGACAGGGGGGTTCTCGATGTCTCCCCTCTGTGCCCTCTCTGTGCCTCACATATTCCCTCTATTAGACTTTCATCATTTTTGGGCAGCGACTGCGCCCAGGTTGTCCTGAGCAAGTTGTGCAGGGGTCCCGGTCCCCCACCTCAGCTGCCCGATAACTCTGCGTCCCTTGGCCCCCAAGAGCAGATTTTCTGCATTCGATCCCAGAGGTTACACGGTCGCAAAGTGACACCATAGCCACAGATGTTTAAGCGGTCTTCTTCTTCCTGGGTAGGCCCTGCGCTTTCCTCTGCTGGACGTCAACCTCGGCCAACCACTTACTCGCCTTGACGAGCTGAATAACATTGATAATTTGCTTCGCCGCCATGATGGGGAAGCTGATACCGGCGATGATCCACGGAACGGTGGAATCCATCTTGTTGGCTCGCGCGAACTCGAGAGCCGCGGCGCTGTAAGGGTCAGGGAAGATCTGGTTAAGAAGAGACGAGTTGACCTGAGCGCCGGCATGGATGTCGGCTGCGACCTTATCGTCGCCGACGGACTTGAGGAGGGAAGGCGAAAGGAGGGGCGACGAGAAAGAAAGGAGGTAAAGCGCAATGAAGAAGAGCTCGTTGAAGGTGCAGAAGACAAACAAGACAACCTAATGTAGGAAAAATTAGTACAAAGAACAAGGCTGGCAGGACAAGGAACAAAATAGGTACGCGGAATCATAGTAAATGTATGTAGCTCACCCTGTTTGTGTAGTACAAGTTCAAGATCTTGCTCTGGGACTTGTCAATGTTCTTGTGGCTGTTGTTAGAGCCACCAACAACAAGACTAGCATACATATGCATGTAGTGGCTAGCGAGGTCAAGAGAGATAAGACCCTGGAAGAGAATAGCCCATCGAGGGAAGGCAGACGAAAGGAAAACCAGAAGGCAGGCTGTGGTGCATCGGTCCGTCACCATGTCCAGGACGGCGCCGAACCGAGTCGACTGTTCGAACCATCGAGCGGCGTAGCCATCGAGGGCGTCGAGGAGGCACGATATCGAGTAGAGGAGGCAGCATGTGCGCGGGTGGAGGGGCATGTAGTAGAGAGATGCGACGGCGAGGACGATTCGCGAGTAGCCTAAATTAAACGCGCCACGGCAACGTCAGCAAAAACATCAAGTAAAAATAAAAAGTTGCGCCCTCGGACAAAAAGTGGTCCAAAACCGCATCAAAAACACATTTCCAGCTCCCAGGCAATGCGTACCGATGATATTGGGCCAGAAGAGGAAGATGTTCTCCTTCTCCGCGTCTTCCGAGCGTGCCGGTCCGGGGTGGGCAGATCCGTTGCCGTTCACGGCAGAGCCGTTGGGCGTCGCAGATACGGGGTCATTGATTTCGACGCCAGGCACAGATGAACCTGTTTGAGCGGCCTTAGCGGCCTTGCTCCTCGTCTGACGTACCGACATTGAGGCGAGTTGATGGGTGTTGAAGGTTGAGAGAGAAAAGCTTGGTCGTCGCCAGGGATGGGCGAAAAGGGGTGTGCGATGGCTTGCGAAGAACGATGTCAAACTCGGCACTGGCAAACCAGCTTTCTTGCTTGGGATAGCGACACTCCGTAAGGTCTTCGAGTATTAAGGGCCCGTCGTAAAGGGTGTTGTCGTATCGAGGGCAGATATGATCGACGTCGAGGATGGGGCTGCGATCTCGACAGAGCTCGGTGAGGAGACGCTGCCTACCTGGCCAGTCGTTTCGCTGTGGGGAGAGAGAAAAAGGGATTAGATAAAAAAAGAAGACTTCAGCGGAGAAAGCGTGATTTAGTGGATAAGGTCAACTGGGTGTAAGGAGCGTAAAGAAGTGGACAAGAAAACGGAAACTGCGGAAGGTTAGTGAAGGAAAAGTGGGATAGGAGAGTTCGACATTGATTTGATGACTTGAGATGAGCAGCAGCAGAGGGTTGCAGAAGAATGGTCAGGAAGGTTTTTGGTAAGGAGGAGGCTGTCGGGATTGTTGATTGGTCTCTTGGGAAAATATGTACCCGGTACTCGGTAAAATAAATGGGAATAGCTTATAAAAGATGTATTTGTTACTTATAATTAATTGATTTGGAGCTCCAGAACCAAGGACAGGCCCAATTCCTGGCACGAGATGAGCACAGCAAATATTACCATGGATGAGATGAAGATTCAGAAATTTTTTCAAAGCTATAAACGTAAAATCATTGTGGAGAATTTTTATTTCATGAGAATCTACTTTCAACCCGAGAGCTATTGCTAGGATCTGGAACAACTGGCATCGTTATCGTCGCTGGAAGCGTTGGCAGCCACATGCAGGCACTCAACAGACACAGTGGTCTCGTCTTGATAGAGCTCGGGGTCTCTCTGAATGGAAGCAGCGACGCACATCAGCTTTGATAGCTTGTCAGCCTGGTAGGGTATGGTGGTCGATGAGCGAAGTTGAAATCGGAGGGCCTCTGGTCGTCTCGCCTATCATCGGATTGCCCAAATACGAAGTGCGAATCATTTTCGATCCTACTTGAGCACTTTCCTTGCACAGCACAGCCTACGAAGTCGAGAATCCCTTATCCCTTGCGGAAGATAAGCATGCGATGCGATGCCAAGTTCGTAGAGAATCGCACAGAAGAGCGATGAATTTGACCGTTCAATGTTGTTCGACTCTAAAGTCCCAAGTCAACAACCGCCTGGTTGCCTCTTAGCAACGACACGATTACGTTAGTGATCTTCACTGTCGCGTCAAGGTTCCATTGTTCGGGTATTAATGAGGGCGACAGGACTCCATTGGAAACGGGGCGGACGCGTATATTAATTGAATCGGTGATGTGAGAACTCGGGACGCCCGTGTCAAATATTAATAATAGCAACCCACGCCGAGACCCAAAGGTCTGGGTCCTCATCGGCGGACAAGGCTACGGCAGCATCGCCTCGCCCTACGATCAATCATTGATGTACGAAGAAGTTGACACCCCTGCCGGCCCTAAAAAGGCCGTCGTGGTCAAAAAGAAGAAATTTGCAAGGTTCTGTCTGATTGATGCAGATGCATCAGCACCTTGTCGGGAGTCGCTCATCCGCTCGATTCTGGAGGAACTTGAAAGAAAATGGCATTCGAGCGCAGGACGCAATGCAAGCATTTGCATATTAACACGACAAAATCCTCAATCCAATCATTACATTCCTGTGTCATGTTCGGCCTGACCCTCGAACCGCAAATCACTACCTTGCAGAGTGAGCTATCACCTCAGGACCAAGACCATCAATCTTGATCCTAGTACTGTAAACTCCTCTCGACTCTGGGGCAGATGTGCTTTCCTTCGATGCTCGGGAAGGGAAGCCGCAAACCGACGAGGGCCGGATTCCAATTTCAGATCATTTAATACCAGACGAAGGGGGCAGGGGGTGGTTTCTCCATGACCGGGTCACTTTTGAGATCTCCAGCCGATTTGATCGCCCGTATTCATGCAGAATATGAAGAAAGCAAAAAGCAAGTCTAGACTAAAAAAAGCATCTATCGTGGTGAAGAGCAGGTGCAACAAACGGCTGATAAAGGACAGGGAGCGGGGGTCGCCGCGTTGCGAACTTGCTCAAATCCCCCAATTAAGCTCATGGGCCTGCCTAGTCATGTCGCCCCCCGTGCCTTCCGCCCATGCATGCAAGACGTGCTGGACAACGCCCCTGCTTGCCTCAAGGCTCCAGACCGGGCAAAGGGTTGACAAGACTCGGTCAAGTCTACAAAGTGCGGCAAGGTCCGGATCGAGAGATTAACGTCCACTTAAAGTTCAAGGTGGCATCAGTGAAACTTGGGCTTGCACTAATACAGTCACCGGCCGAGCATTTGGGGTCATGCTTCAACTAGTCTGACCCGAACCAAGACACTACTTCGCGGACACTCCTTCACGGATTCATTGATGTGGAGTAAGAGTTCGCCATCCAGAGAGAAGCGAGTGGAGTCCTGCTTCAAGTGTTCCCGACCAGCTGCAAAGGGATTGATATTTAAACTCGGCCTAGGGGAGCAATAGCCACAACTCCCATGGCAATATACACCGAAATACCGAAATCTAACTAGTGAGCGCGAGGGGGGTTAGGGAGAAGAGGCCTGAACCCTGGAATCATTCGATGATGCAGCGCGACAGCAAGAATATCCCTGCAAGTATCACGACGGGGATTCCGGTAGATAGAAGATGGGATGGATTTCGTCAAGATGGAATTGGACTGTGCGCGGATATCGCGAATTTGGCATGTCGATCCCGGCCCCCTGCTCTGAAGTTGTGAACAGAGGAGGGAGGGGGTCATTCGAGATTGCTGTTAAGTTTGCTGCTGCGAAACTCCCACTGTCCGGAGAATTGTGGCGTCGTCAATTGGGGTCGAGGCAATCAATAAATGAGATGAGGTATCGCTGAGGGTCCAGGCCGACGGAATGCAAGGTACAAGACCAAATTGGTCCGAACATTGGACTGTGAGAAGGGGTCCAACGCAATCCGCTCAGTTGATTGGTCTCGGCAACTCGGGGCGTCACCGATCTCCCAACATGACCCCATCTTTTTCCCCATATCTTAACATTCAATGTATGCTCTATTCGTCCTTGATAAGTGTCACATGAGAGTTTTAGGAGCAGCTGGACTCGAGGATGGATAGCTGAGGCTTGAGATGGAGACAATGGAGATAAACTAGTATTGAATACACTACTACTTTGCAGGTCAGCTGCGGCTCTCTCTGTTTGTTAAGCAGCCGATGAACAGAACAAAAAAACTTACAAGTATACTTCCGCGTATTGTAGAATCTTCCATCGGTAAACCCAGTCCCGGATTGAATTGATGATCAATGTCTTATGAAGGAGCCACTCATCACTCTGCTCTGCTATGCACATGGGCGAGGCAGCGTCCAATCCCTTAGTTGCGAACGTCAACTGTTCCAACTCCCCCTCCCGAGCCAAACCCCATCAATCATCAATCAACTCCTCCAATTTGACTGCACCTACCTGTAACTACCCTTCCGCCACTCTGTCTCAACACGGTCGCCGCTAATGTCGACCGGGGGGGGGGCTTAAGCTACGCACTTGAGCATCTCGCCAGGCCAGCCAAGCAGAAGGGGAGGCCAGGCCACACCCTGTGCGACACTGTGTCTTAGACCCCGAGTCTCTCTCTTTTCTTCGTTGCTGGCGCTCTCTCCTCCGCACAGCTCGCTTCGTAGATCGCTAGGTTTGGTTAAGATCTATTATCCTATCCGTCACACTAAGCCCATTCTCTCCTGATCCCCACCATCCATTCCAGCCGTAACATGGTAGTAGTGCGTGTGGCGAGCAAGGCTTACCCACAATTGCGTCCAAGGGGGACCCGGGCATGTCAATGATTGATGGTCGCGCCTGGAACTGGGTCTGGGTCTGGGTCGGTCTGCGACTCGACCTTGCCTAGACCGCGGCGAAAGTTGATGTACTCTACAAAGGGGGCATTGTGCTATGATGGATGAGGTACCAATACTCGATGCCCCACACCCCTCGAAATAACCTGGTTGGGAGACAACATCCACTGATGATTGAGCCATCGATTGATGACCTTTTCAAGCAATACCTTTGACGCCCTAATGTACTCCATATGATGGACTAGTACTTCTTGTACTTCATAGTGGAGTATGAACTGGACCAAAACCCCGCCCCCTCCAACAAGGAGCGGAGAATTCAATGGTTTTCATTGACGCTTCGGGGGCAAGTGTCTTGAGGTACAACTGTACCCTCCCCTCCATTCTCACAAGATCAATCAATGATTTTTGCCGCCCACTAAATCTGACCCAAGGACATTGACCCTCACGAAACGTCTGGCTTCGTCCGAAAGGGTCAATTAACCAACCTGCATCAACCCAGTCTAACAAGCAGCAAGAGGCAAGGGTCCGCATACATCAATAATATACGACCGGTCAAACTGGGGTCTGACCTCGTCACTACCTGCCCCCCTCACAGGAAACTCTTTTTTCACCTATTTATGGCCTTACTGCCAACCTCGATCCACCGGTCTACGATTATCTCGACTACTACATAGCTTCCCAGGTACCCACAACCTGGTCAATCTTTTTTTTTCTTCCTCTCTCAACTTCTTCCTTCAATACTACCTCCGCCGCGGAACGTCGAACTCGACCTGCATAACACACCCTGACTTCTCCCCTCATTGCCCTTTGTCCGTGACTAGACTGGCCCTTTAGAACGACTCAGTTTCGATCCCCCCCTTTAAGGTGCCTGTCCCAACGGCTTCGACCTACCCGATACCGCGCTGTTTCCAGTTGGCACGCTGCTGCTGCATTGCATATCGGCGTCTCCCGGATTCTTCCAGCCAACCAAGTTCAATAGTCTCGCAGGAGTGTGCGTGCAGCACGCAGCATACAGGAGGGGAGGGCCGAAAGAAAAAAGAACAAGAAAAGTTTGAAAAATAAAAAAGACGCGGAAAGAAAATCCTGAAGATAGAGAGGTCCACAAGCCAAGGTCAAACAAACTACGCATTTCGAATTTTTATGAGAGAAATCTACAGTATAATACAGCTTTCTCGCTCGCTCGACTAACGAACGACACACTAGCCTTCCGGCTCTTACAATCCCAACCAAGTCAAACCACTTGGATCTTCCCAAGAACTCGACACAATGACGCAACATCCCATACTCAAGAAGTCGTACGCGGCCCGCGCAGAGTCGTCTACTCACCCTCTTACGGCCTACCTCCTCCGGTTGATGGAACTCAAGAACTCCAATCTCTGCCTTAGCGCCGACGTCATCACCGCACGTGAGCTCCTGAACCTCGCCGACAAGGTCGGCCCGTCCATTGTCGTCCTCAAGACACACTACGACGTCGTGGCCGGGTGGGATTTTAACCCGCAGAATGGAACCGGAGCCAAGCTTGCGGCGCTGGCGCGGAAACACGGCTTCTTGATCTTCGAGGACCGCAAGTTCGGCGACATCGGCAACACGGTGCAGATGCAGTACACTTCGGGCGCCGCGCGCATCATCGACTGGGCGCATATCATAAACGTCAACATGCTTCCGGGCAAGGCGTCGGTGACTGCGCTTGCCGAGGCGGCTGCGAGGTGGCGCGACCGATACCCTTACGAAGTCAAGACTTCTGTCAGCATCGGAACCCCGCGCTCGGAGAGCTTTGAAGACGACGAGGATGAAGAGATGGCGCCCCCATCACAGCCGGCGGCGCATCCGCCCTTAGCCAACGGGTCTGGCGACAACAAGGGGGAGGGCAGGAAAGGCAGCATCGTGTCTGTCACCACTGTCACTCAGCACTACGAGCTTGCGGGTTCGCCGCGCCTATCTAAGAACATCGCCGAAGGAGACGACTTGGTATACCAAGGAATCGAGGAGGCCCCCATAGATCGCGGGTTGTTGATCCTAGCGCAAATGTCGACGGTGGATAACCTCGTCACGCCCCAATACACCCAAGCCTGCATCGAGGCCGCCCGTGAACACAAGGACTTCGTCATGGGCTTCATCAGCCAGGAGAACCTCAACAGCGAGCCGGACGACCAGTTCATCAGCATGACGCCCGGCTGCCAATTGCCCCCCGAGGGCCAAGGGGAGAACGGAATCGCCGGAGACGGCAAGGGACAGCAGTACAACACGCCGGAAAAGCTTGTTGTCAGACGTGGAGTGGACATTGTTATTGTCGGGCGTGGTATCCTTAAGGGCGATGACCCACCTACGGAAGCGGAAAGGTACCGGAGGGAGGCGTGGAAAGCCTACCAGTCGAGAGTGGGCTGAAATGGGGCGGTTGCTTTTTAGGGAATGCTTGGTATATTTTGCTTGCTTTTACGAATTTATTCAATACGCACTTAGACTCTTGAGGCCTCTTTGCGAAGCGGGCAGGTTTATTTTTTTTTTCCCCTACTTTTCTTGCGGGGTTTTCTCTTTTCCCTTCTTCCAGGTGGACATTTTGTACTGATAACTTGTCGATGTTTGTATGCAAAGACTTGATCTGTTCGCTTTTCCTCGTCCCGCTCTATTGTACGGATCTAGTGCGTTTGATTCTTCTTACTGTCTGATGCCGTTGTCCCCCAAACTAATACCTTTTTGACCACCTCCCTTCTCCCCGGCATCCTCTCCTTGACGTGCCCAGTAATACACTGCGTACAAGAAGCAGATTGAGCACGTTCGGTCTTACAGCACACCAGTTATCCCGTACATCCGACGCGTAGTGCCCGTGCGCTACAGTAGTCCAGACTCCCCTCACGAAGGTTGAAGGGGTAAACCTTCGATGAAAGGCGGATGCGGTGTTGTTGATTGGCTTACGTTGGTTGCGTCCGAGAGAAGCCGAGGGCTTGGGCGGGACATGCATAGAGTTTGCATTTTTTTAGGGTTGTCCTGGCTTCCCTTTTTTTCCTTAGTTTTAAATTTATATGTGAGGTCAGTGAGGGACTGGAGAGGAGAAAGCTGGTGGGAGGAGGATTATAATCTATGAAGCTGATGTCTCGGAGGAATGGCTTTAAGGCGATAGGATATACGGCGCTGTAGTTTACCAACTTCGGAATGAACCACTGTCATTCATTTAGTGTGAACTACACTACGCTACACAATTCGCCACCGAGTACCACGAGGTTATCGCCGAATATTCAGATCAATAGTTTACTCCATGCACTGCTTCCCGGCTTAGGCAGAACTCCGCAGTACGTAAGCCACAGCATGCAGACGCCTTTTTTGCCTTTTTCTTTTTTGGGATCTTCTCGATTTCGCAAGCTCGGGCCCTCGTTAGACTCCGATCCCCGATGAGAGATAAATGTACGAAGTACGAAGTACTTCATAAAAAATACATGTGGATTGGGCCAGGCAGTAATACCCGACGAAGTATTTATCGTCATCATTACTTTCGTATATTAAATCCGAAAACAGAACGTACCGGGAACCAGGGCCCAGAGTGGAGCCGAGTGTTTTATCACTACCAAACGCAAGCCTCATCTCCACATTTCTTTACTGGTGAGAGCCCAGAGGTTTCGTCGATCAGATTCATCATTCGACACTACGAAGTAGAGTATGTATGTCTTTCAGCGTTTCCGAGGACACGAGAAGAGGCAATCCCGAAATAAGGGAAAGCACTGGTTGGTTAACGGTTTAAGCTTCGTCGTTGCATGTAACTATCACAAGTTGTTGGCCCATATCCCTGCATCCCAGGCCACGAGAATATTGCTGTTCTTTCGCTCTCGAGGCTGTCTCGGGTACTCGAAAGACGAGGCTGGTAGAGGCGAAGGAGAGCCCACCAGTAATCGAATCGAGGTAACGGACATGATATCTCTCTTTTCCGTTCTCTCTGCCTTTCTTCCATCTAATAGAGTTATTTTTACTTTTAGTTTGCTCACCGAGGCTCGGTAATCTGGAAATGGATATCCGCGTTGTCTTTATCTTGAAGCCGGAAACCACGGGTCTGACGTCGACTTAATCCACATATATCGAAGTTTCCTCGAAATGTTATCCTCACGCTAAGCTGAAATGTCCTAAGCGTCAAGTTTGCGAAACACTTCCACTTCTCTGGCTGTGGGTTTCTATGATTTCGAAAACCTACTTCCCATGGACAACATTGGGTCGTACGTTGGTGAATA
The DNA here is from genome assembly GCA_034774675.1 of Scedosporium minutisporum. NCBI lineage: Eukaryota > Fungi > Ascomycota > Sordariomycetes > Microascales > Microascaceae > Scedosporium > Scedosporium minutisporum. The sequence goes on from SJVG01000856.1 coordinate 9,729, forward strand.
AACTTCCCGAAGGATCAGTCTCTCACGCCGAGCCCCTGTTATTAATATTTTCATTCTTCGTTGGTATCGAACTTTGGTCGGGCGTAAGTAGCAGCCCTTGAGATGCCATCGGCGTTATCGACGATAGGAACGGCTCCGCTCGACTCTAAGAAAATCGCGAACGACTTCGGACTTTTGCCGCTCGTGCCCTCCTAGGCCACGCCTTGTAAGACACTTTTAGGATTGGCCTTCGTTCCCTTTACCGCCTCTAGAAATTCAAACGAGTCGCAGGGCTTAATAATGGATGGTTAGATACGACTCTACGAGGTATTAACCGATTTAAAGGGGAATCAAAAGCGCACGGGGGGAGATGCCTGAGCTGTCCCTCCCGGTCACCTGTGTCCGTGGGGGGACCCTTAGAACGGGGATAGTGATGTGATCAATACGAGAGGTGGGAAAGACGTCGTATTTCGAGATTTTTATCTTCAAACGGTAACATTGAACTCCCCGATGCTAGCGTCAGCCATTTCTCGGAGTGGACCACAATATACTTTGATACCTTCAAAACTACAGTGATTGTGAGATTTGATGCTGTCATTCCCGACGGAGTTAGGTCCATTGCTTGCATCGGTATACGCATACTTTGCAGTGGGTCGGGATGGATTGAAGGAAGTCGGCCCCACCAGGGGTCCGAGGGAGGCGAGCAGGGCGAACAGGGCGAGCAGAATGAACCACAGGTGACAGGCTACACGACACTATTTCGTACTTTATACGTTACGCTACGACACAAATTGCAGTATCACTCGACCTGGAACCTGGAAGGATGGTTGAGCGACTCAAGAAGGAAGGCACTAAATGCGGAAGAGGAAAGGACATTAGTCATGCGACTCGCACTTCGCACTTTCTTGGGTCGATTTGGTGTGTGTCCACTGTCCACAGCCCGCTACTTCCCCGCGCCTATCTCTTGGGTACGAAGTACAAGTTAGACAAATGTCCGAAGTCATATCAACTGATCACGCTGCGGTGCGAACACATTGATCACTCATTTTAAGGGAGGCAGGAGCAGAGAAACTATGGATTTGTCTTGTACCCCGCCAATATCTCCGAGGAGGGATCATTGATGCAGATTGTGGCAGATGTCTGGTGTATCGAATGGGAGTCACCATCCATTGATAGGTGATCGTACTCACTCCCACCTCCATAGTTTAAACTCATCAGGGTACTTCGGACTTCGGGAGACAAGTGACAAACTTGGACAGCCACAATGACTGAAACAGGGATGAGTGACAGACTCCAAGCAAACAGCGATGAGGGCGAGGACAGTTGGATCGTCTTGATTTGGTTCCCAGCAGGCAGCGTCCACACAAACATCAATAATCACGTCGAAAAGAGGTACAAGTACGAAGGACGTGACGAGTACGGTCGAGCAATCGGTCGCAGCGAGGCACTGATTCGAACAATCGCAACTCGTGCTGTGACTCTGTGCGTGTGTTTGACCATTGACAAACACAAACTTGACATACGAAGTATCTCGATCAAAAGTATCCAAGTTATCTCCAATTCGATTACCAATCGAGCTCTCTGGGATTGGACGAGCTAAACGACCAATCTCAAACTGCGCTGGTGATGTTCCTCAAATTAGCACGCAACGTCGGAAATAAGCTCGCGCTGTGGGAAGCCCTGGGCTCCATGTACTCTCTAAATTCCGTCCATGCCGGGCTCTTTCAATCCCCGAATATCGTGTCGTTCCCCCCGAAAAAAGCCCCCTTCCCCAGAAATCCTAAACCCGCAAAACATTCATTGTTCGTTTCTGGCCTCGTCCGCCCTGCATCGAGACGAGTTGGGTTACTGGTAAGTTAATTTATCCCAATCTGTCTCTATCTCTGTCCCCTCGCTGCTTTGTATCTGTCTATGCTCTTTTCATTACTTTGTATCTCCCATTTCCCACGTCCCGCTTCCCGTTTTCTGTCACCCCGTCACTGCCTTGTAGCGCGCCGTAGTTGCAGCCTGCAACTTGACCGAACCCCTCGAGACCGATGATGTTCCACCAGGAGATTTCTCGGATTCTCACTGCGCGCTGCTGTTGTTCATGCCAGGACCATCAGCCTTACTTCCCTAACTTGGTCTGCCGTTTCTCTTATTCTCTACTGTCTATGTGCCACGCGGTCCAGGTCTTGCTTGGAACCTCCTGCATCATTGGTCCTGTCTGTCGCGTTTCCTGTAATACGTCTCTGTCTGTCTCTCTGGCTGGTGGGAATCGGCCCAAGTCTCGTATGCTCCCCTCCAAATGTATTGTAACCATCGCCAGTCCTTTTCCATCCATCAGTCTATTAGTCTACCCCCGCAGACCGTCCACACTTACGCTTGGCCTTCTGACCCTCCCGTTGCCGCATTACAAATGAGTGAATCGCGCCCTGCTCGGTTCCCGCGGCCACTCTCATCCACACTTGACTTTCTACACACAGATCCCCTCATATAATGCCACCTGCTGACCCTATAGAACTAGGGTTTCCTCGTCTCTCTTCTAGCGGCGCCCGGCGCTTGTGCTAGCTTTTGTTCCCAGTATACTTCCATATCAGCGATGGGGAGCTATACTCGCAGGCCTTATTAAGGCGGGGTTCAAAGAATCGCAGCTTCTCTTTCCTTTCTAAGCAATGGTGGCTGAGTCGCCTCTCGGCGGCATGACTGGCGCTGTTGGGTCGATAACCCTGACCGAAACCGCCCCTTCGCGTCCGCCGCCGAAGAAGAGGAGACGCGCCGTTATATCCTGTGTCGAGTGTCATCGACGCAAGCAAAAAGTAAGTGAGGCGGGAGAACTGGAATGGCCGCCATCCAGCCCTATCGCCCCGAAATACGTTCATCCATTAGGCAGAAGGAGATGGATAAACGTTGAATCTATCAAGCCTCCCCTGCCAATCACGAATCCCTCCATGTACATTGGTGTTGAATCATCCATTGCTAACCTTTATGGGGATCTAAAGTGCGACCGGGAGCTCCCTTGCGCCAACTGCAAGTTCCGTAACAAAGAATCAGTCTGCCGTTATGAATCGTCGGTGCCAAGTCTAAGGTTTGTCCCTAGAAAGAGTGAAATATATACTCTTCCTGTTCATCCCAGATCTCTTTGTGACTAACCAACTACCATTAACTCCGCTCATCAGGACGTCTACTCGGTCCATATCACCCGTGACATCTACTTCTACTTCCGATGTAGGCCCTGCGCGCCCACCGGCATCCGCCCGGCGCATGTCAAAGGCGGCGGCGATGGCGGAGTCTAGGGACGATGTCGATGCCAAAACCCAAGCATCTAACTCACCGAGCACCCACGGCAGTTGCGAGGAGTTAAGGGACCGGTACAAGAGTCTTATTCGACACCTCCCGGCTAAATGCTATATCGACCAGCTTGTTGGCATCTATTTCGCAGAGGTCAACTGGCACACCCATTTCATTGACCCGCACGAGTTCATGAAAATGGTCGAGCGTTGGAGCCAGATCCCCTTCGCAGTCTTCCAGAAAACGGGTCCCATGTCTCTTCCGCCGATATTGAGGGTCTTTCCCGCTCTGCTCTTCCAAGTTTTAGCGACCGTTCTTCTGGTCGTACCCGACGATCCAAGGGGGCCCTTCGAGTCACTCAAATATGCCGGGACGATGTCGCTTCGGGATCTCGCCGTAGATTATAGCGAGACAGGCCACACCCTCTTGTCCTTGGTCGGCAGGCCCGAAGTTACAACCATGACTGTTCAAGCGGGGATGGCCCGTTGCATGCTTTTCGCCTATCTGGCCGATATTCTTGGATCTGTAAGTTTTACCTTGGGAATCCTTTTTCACTTCCCAAAAATTCCGTTATAGATCATTAGATCCTGCCTGCTTTCTTTGGGTATGTATGGTTAGCTAACCGAGGCTACTCCAGTGGAATGCCCTCAGGGAGGCGCTAACTGACGCGCGGGAGATCGGCATGCATGACGATTTATTGGATCCCAAGCCTCCGAGCTCGACCCTCCAGGATATTCTAGAGACAGAGTGGTTGGTGCAAGAAAGAAGATCACTTTACATGATATTGATGATGTGGTAAGTATTCTTTGGATCCTCCTTGCCCTCCCTTCCCTCTCCTTTTCCCCTTTCCTTTCCCTTTACTACCATCGTCGTTTTATCTCCGAACTAGAATGGGTTATTCGTGAGCTAACCCCTTCCCTTCAGGGATACTCACTTTTCTTTGATTCTGGGAAAGCCTCCGTTTATCGATCCTCGGCAGAAGAGACCCAGTCTTCCTGTGGATTTTATCCCGCCACACGACAAGTCCAATTGCCCAGTGCGATTACGGAATGATGATACTGATCCGCCAACACCGTTGACACGCAGTCTCTGGCTTTTCAAGCTCACCACGCCTCTGAGAGACTCTAATTTCTCTGAAAATGTGGGCATGGATTGCATGGACTATGCGCGAGCCGAGGTCGTCGGAAGGCAGGTCGTTGAAACGGCCCAGAAAATCCCTGGCTATTTCCGACTCGAATCTACTGATTGGCGTTGGGATAACCATCCAGACTGCCCTTGGTTAACATCGTCGCGATTCTGCTTCGAGCAATGGTTTCAGTTCCATATCATGGTATTGCACCGCTCGTACATTTTAAATCGGTCGGCGAGCCGAACGGAGGCTCTGAGGGCAGCCATCAAACTACTGAATTCTCAGCAAATTGTCTACCAAGGGACGGTAACGAATTCGTGGAGAAAGTAAGTTTTTCCTAGCCATCTCTACATCTCCTAATCTGTCGGATTGTTTACTGCCTATGATACCTCTGTTCTTGTGCTAATATGCTTTAGCTTCATGCTGTTCTTCGGTACATTCGACGCTCTGATCCTGGTCACCATGATCTACACCCTGTTTCCAAGAGAGAACGTCCGTCTCTACCAGGATGCAAAACCGCAGTTCGACTGGACCATCAAACGCTATCAGGCGATGCAGGATGTTAATCCTCTCGCCACGACGGTAAAGTCGGCGGTCGAGGCGAGCTTTAGGCGAATGAAGAGGACGGTCATGTCGACGATGAGAGCCGCCGACCCTCTGAGCATCGCCAGCATCTGTACGAGTCCACCTATTCCTAGCTCCCCTTCAATGTCGGATGAAGATTCGCCCTCCTCGAGCCGTCCTCCCGAGAATCGTCTTTGCTTCTTCACTCGGTGGTTCGGGAATCGTTGTTCCGCCGGAGATGCTGGAGCCCCGGCGTCTCCACCCAAGGCGGGGGTGCCGGAGCAGAACCTTGATATTTCAGCATCCTGCCCCGTGGGCTATTTGGTCTTTAACCCTGGGGCGTGTTGTACGGCGGGCGATACTCCTCAGTCGACAATGGGGGATGACCGGATGGTCAGGAGCGAAGGCTGATCACACCTACTTTATATATATGACAGATGAATGTCATAGTGGGAGTATACCTACAAATACGTGATCTGCCAAAGTGAGGCTTCTCCTCCCGACGGAAGTGGGAAAGGATGGAAGGGAATATGGATCATCAGCGTCTTGTTTGTTATAGGCATCTTGCGTGTATTTGATGCGCCTTTTTGTTTTATTTTTTTATGTTGATTTTTATGTTGATTTTTTTTCCTTTTGGTTGGGGGGTTTAAAATTGGTCCAAGAAAACAACCGGGGGATACCAACTTGCCTGTTTTCGTTTTACGCAATTATGGATTCATTGATGAATGAGAAGTCTTCCAATTTTCCTTTGTTAGTTTCGATTATCCTGCGCAGCGTCTCTTTCGACTGGGTCTAGGAGGATTGCCACTGGGTTAGCGAGCTCTTTCGCAACGAGACCCTTTATGGAACTCTAGCGAGGCCAGGCGGCCTTTTTGGGGGGCAAGAGGTGTTGATCCCTGTTAAAGGGATTGTAGAATTTGAAGAGGAACATGGTTATGAGCCATCTCTGCTCTGTTCGTCTGGGCGCTCCAGTTATTCGATGGATCGCCCAAGCTTCGCTATCTTGTAAGCTCATGAACTGTGGGTTGTTTGGGGTAGGCTTGGTGTATATGTATGGATTCAACTCACATAACTCGATAACAAGCTACATTTATTCTACATTTATTCCTCAAGCTGATCAACCAGCTCCAAGTACTTCGGAATCCACCGCATCCCGAGTGAAGATGTTCTCCACATGCGCAAACTCCCACCGAGATCGCCCAAGGTGAAGGCGGGGTAGTCACGTGAACCCCACCAAAAGTTAGGATCTTGAGACTGAGTGAGGTACATCGTTACTTGGAGCCAACGACATCCCGCCAACCCTCATCGACAGCTGCTCTTCTCTATTGAAACCACGTCCATTTCCCGACTATAAGAGACGAAGACGGGGTGTCTAAAAACCCCCAACCCACAACATGTCTCACCCCAGAGTAGAAGAAGTGTCCGACAGCGACCTCTCAGACCCCTCCGAAGGCAACATCTCCGACTTCGACGAAACCGACATCCTCCTCAGCAC
>SJVG01000857.1:0-16056 GCA_034774675.1 Scedosporium minutisporum
GCCAAAATTAAACTACTTAGACTTTGGCTTTCAGTCGTGGCCCCAGGCAGTTCAGGTACGTACCGATATCAAAATTAATGCATGCGATATCGAACATGGGGCCAGTTCGGGGTACGTACAAGTCAAAGTACACCCACAATATCTTTCTTGCTTAGCAATGCTAGCATCAATGCATGGCAAGAACGATGGGATCTCTGTACGAGGTACTTCGGCTTCGCCATTCATGCTCATGAATCGTGCGCTTACTTCAAAAGGTACCCTTGTATCACCCAAACATCGAGGAGCTGAGCCAGATCTCGAAAAGATTGGAGGAGACGCAGCGAAAAAGTGGGGTCTTTGAGTCGGAACTGCCACGGGTCGTTCCTGTCCACACTTCTCGACCAAAAAGGCAAAAACGTGATGGAATTGAAGCTTCTTATTGGTCAGCCTCAACAACCTCCACCATCCTTCCTCATCAACCTTGCTCGACTCTCGGTCACCGTTTTTGATCAAATTCCTTCAAGCTCATGTAATGTTGGGTGGAACAACAGGTCGACGAGCAGAACGCCTCGCTCGAAATGGCCATCGACCCGATATTCCTCCTGTTCGATGGAACTCCATTCACAGCCCACCCATCAAAAGCTGGTCCTCAGAGCACATGGGGCTCCCTACACACCACACCCTACCCCCGATCCTCTCAAAGTCGATGTTGCGCTCATGTCCGTGAATTGCTTGGCATCAGTAGCCAATTCCCCGAATGCTTACCGGCGAAGCGCGAGATTCAAGGGAATCCCTGAGCTGTGTTCGTGAAAGAAAAGGCTTGGCAAAACCGCGGCGATTCATTTATATCGCCTTCCAATCCTCCTCCAGCCTCCTTGTCATCGAGAAGTCAGCCAGGCAGTCAACTTACTCTCGACAGCGATTCCTCGCTTGCCCCCTCAACGCGTTCATATTCTTGTCGCCTCTCCAGATAGGAATATCCACTGCTTGCATAGGCAGTCCCTGATTCCCGATCGGCTAGATCCGTCCTCCACTTTGAATCGACCAACCCCAAACCGACAATAGACACACGATCATTGTGCCGAAGACCCGGGCATCCACCGTCAAGATGCCTCTCCACCAATACGATTACCTTTTCGCTATTGGTACCATCTTTGCGTTCCTGGACGCTTGGAACATTGGTAAGCTTCTGGAATCCTGTTTTCTGCCACCCCGTTTGGTCTATTCCCATTCACTTCCCTTCTCCTCCGCCACCCTGCTACCCGCAATTGGGAATGGCGGCACGCCACAAACGTCAACGCGTCTCAACCCCGCGCTGTGTGTAGATCTTCCCCGCGCTAACTGCCGACTTTGATTCTGATAGGTGCCAACGATGTCGCCAACTCTTGGGCTACGTCGGTTTCGTCCCGATCCGTCGGGTACATTCAGGCCATGTCGCTGGCCTCTATTCTAGAGTTCGCCGGTTCCGTCGGTGTCGGTGCCCGTGTTGCCGACACCATTCGCACCAAAATCGTCGACATCGACCTTTTCAAGAGTGAACCTACCCTGCTCATGTTGGGTATGGTTTGTGCTGTTGTTGCTTCTTCCCTCTACCTCACCATGGCTACCAAGATCGGCCTTCCTGTTTCCACTACCCACTCTATCATGGGCGGTGTGATCGGTATGGGTATTGCGCTCGTCGGTGCTGATAACATTCACTGGGTGGACAAGAAGGGTGGCATCAACTCCGGTGTCGTCCAGGTCTTCCTCGCTTGGATCATTGCTCCCGGTATCTCTGGTGCTTTCGCTGCAATCATCTTCACCATCACCAAGTATGGTGTTATGCTCCGAAGCAACCCCGTCATTCGCGGTCTCATGTTTGTTCCCGTCTACTTCGGCATCACTGCCTCTCTCCTTACTATGCTTATCGTCTGGAAGGGTGGCTCCATTACGATCACCTTCACGGATGGCGAGACTGCCGGCCTGATTATTGGTGTTGGCGCCGCCTTCGCTCTCGTCATCACCATCTTCCTCGTCCCCTGGCTCTACCGTATCGTTGTCAAGGACGACTGGCAGCTCCGCTGGTACCACATTCCTCTTGGCCCTCTTCTTCTCAAGCGTGGCGAGCCCCCGGAGCAGCCCGAGGGTGCCGCCGGCGGTATCAAGAACTTCTACGAGGGCCATCTTACCAAGGAGGAGCTCGACGCTCTTCGCGGCCGAACCAACAGGCACAGCGATGTCGAGGCGAAGGGTGCTGACGACTCCGAGGCCAAGGCTCTTGACCAGAACGGATCTGAGGTTGACGTCCCGCCCACCACCGTACCCCACAAATCCATCGTTGGCCCCAAGCCTGACTGCCCCTGGTACGACACCGCCTTCCTCTGGTGGGGATTCAAGTGGATCTTCCTCCGAGGTGTTGACCAGGATGTCCTCAACCAGCAGAAGAAGCAGAGCATGCTCACCGGCGATCTCGAGGAGATGCACGCCCACGTCAAGCATTACGACAACAAGGCCGAGTTCCTCTACTCCTTCCTCCAGGTTTTGACCGCCAGTACCGCCTCTTTCACCCACGGTGCCAACGATGTCTCCAACGCCATCGGACCCTACGCCACTATCTACCAAATCTGGGACAGCGGCAAGATTGACGGCAGCAAGGCTCCTGTCCCCGTTTGGATTCTGTAAGTTCAACTGACTCCCTTGTTGACGTCAGGAGGACAGCACTCTCTCTCGGACTTGATTTACTAACTGCCTCAACTATAGCGTCTTCGGTGGTGCTGCTATCGGCATCGGGTAAGTAGACAATTCCAGATACTACTCCTATTATCTTACTAACAGCTTTCTACAGTATTTGGACGTACGGTTATAACATCATGCGCAACCTTGGTAACCGCCTCACTCTTCACTCTCCCTCTCGTGGTTTCTCCATGGAATTGGGCTCCGCCATTACTGTCATCATGGCCACCCGCTTGAGTAAGTCTCATTCCTTCCAAAAGTGCATAGGATATGACAGTCGGCTAACACGTGTACTACAGAGCTCCCTGTTTCTACCACTCAGTGCATTACTGGTGCCACTGTCGGTGTCGGTCTCTGTGCCGGTACCTGGCGCTCCATTAACTGGCGCATGGTTGCCTGGATTTACGGTGGTTGGATCGTTACCCTCCCCGTCGCGGGTATCATCTCGGGTTGCTTGACTGGCATTATCGTCAACGCTCCTCGCTGGGGTTACTCCGGTTAAGTGAGAGCAGTCTCCTCTCCGTCCCCTTGGATCCCCTCTCTCTTTCTCACCCTCACTCTCACACTCTCAATCCCATCCGCATGAGGTGATGACTTTCAATGGTTAGACTTGACGAGGCGGGAGGACCCTACTCTTTTCCTTTTCTTTTTTATTATTAGTATTAATGTGCCCCAGTTTTGCGCACGCTTTAGTTTGAACATGACCTTTTTGCTTCGGATAAAAAGTGTTTTGCTGGGAGAAGACTTTGCTGACAAGATACCAAACCAAATCAATCCATCCTTATACCCGACCCTGGACTATCATGCAACGCTCTTTTCTTGTGGAGTCTAGGGCCTCTCTTATCCACTTCGCACAGATTCTTTTTTTTTCTTTTTATTTGTCTTAAATATAATAGATAGCAATTGCATCTTGCATATTGACGCTCTCGCGGTCGCTTGTTCCCCAAATGTTGTGATGAACAATGTAGGTTGTCCAGTAGATACATGACGGCAGCACCTAAGACGGAACTATATTATGTAGGCGTGGGTGGAAGATGTCATGGCAAAAGGTTAACGAAATACGCCATGCGATGTCGTTTTGGATAAGGAAACCTCGCTAGTCTGTTCTATTGAGAATATCCTCCGGGCGACAGCCCTTCATTCTTGATCGATCACGGCGACTTACACGAGCTGAAGGATGGTGAAGACGAGATGGATTGAGGAGTTTAAGGGGATTTTGGATAAATTACATGCCGAATGGGCTTAAACCCACACGTTTCTGTACCCTTTTGTATTTCATCTGACTGTAGATTACTGTTAGTATGGGATAGATGGTTGCTCGTGTCCAGCCCATCCATGGCTTGACGGATTGTTAAGGACCAAGGGGATTATTAATGAACTGGTTGGGTTTTCACAATCTATTTGATTTTTACGTTGGAGATGTTTCCATCGATAAAAACAACCTCATATCCGATCACATTCTCTGCGGGTGTTCTTCTCTTCGGTTCATCCAACATAAAGAAAATTGTATTACATTTCAAGAGCTTCAAGCACACTCGTTAGACTAGCAGTTGAACTAACAGTTGTTCAAAGCGTGGGTTCTCGCTTCCAGACTAGGAAGACGGTTCCCCCCTCTCTCGACCCTAGTAAAGGCAGCTGGGCGCCGTGGCTATATAAGGCTACTTACGGCTAAGGGACTCCGGCTGCAACACCCGGTTCATCTTTTTGTTGTCATTTTATCCTCAAGTGAATCAAGCGTGATAGCCCTGCAGAGACTTCACCCAACTGTTCTTCTTTTCCATGACCGCCTCGCTGGCCTGCGCCTTCCGCCTATACGACGCCTTGACGTCTCGCATGAACTTGAGAAGCTTCTCGACGAGTTCTAATGCCCTCTCCTCGCCCAGTTGCGCTTCCACCGCAGCAGCCATAACCTAGAGCGTGAAGCGTGGGAAGGGCAGCCCTTGAAACGGACACAGAGATGGTCCGAAACCGCCGCGGCCCAGCACCAAAAAATTACCGTCTTTAGGTGGGTGCTCCTAGGAATCCTCCCAAGACTACGCTTCCATGCAATGTCGTCCTACCAGAGGCATCTCTGGGAGTTCGGAACAGGAAGCCTGAACATTTCGACGATTTGGTCCGCTAGGAGGCTTAGCTCCCAACGGAACTGTATGGCGGCTGCGACGTCGAGTTCTTTGTCGAGGGCTTCCTACTTGTTTGCTGCGCGACTAAGGTCCGTGTCAAATCCGGGGCCTCAGCCTCTCGCCCAGTCATTTGGGCACGTTTCCAGAAACATGGCGGCCCTCTGGGCCACTTGATTGTCGCGAATGAGCTTCGCCATATCATCATCAATGGCGGATGCAGAGCCAGCCTGGAACGGCTGTCAATCGGTAGGGAATTTCGCGTTCAACGGGCTGGAGTCTTTTTCGAGATGTTCCCGCGTGGTTGCCCGCGCAGACCCAGAGGGCTCGGGGTGCAGCTCTCGCGCGACCCAGCCACCCGAAAAACTCGATGAACTAATAAGAGTGACTCGACAACCAGGCTCAATGGCTCGCCTAATTTGGGAAAGAGTCACGCCCCCCGCCGTATCACCATAGTTGGGGATGAATCGAGCTTCATTGCCCCCGTGACAAAATAGAAAGATGATCAAGTGTGTCGCGTCGCGCTTGGCGGCCTGGGACGTACTCGCGACGTGTGAGAAGAATGTCTCGACGATGCCTGTATTCTTTACGATAGTCACGGGCGTGAAGGAGTCCCAGTCGAGAAGATCGTCGCTGAGCACTGTCTTTCGCTTCCTGTACGGGTTTCCGTGTAGTAAGAAATTAAAGTTTGGATAGGCGCTCAAGTACTTCCGCGGGTCTTATTGAAGTTATTAGTTGAGGATTAATAGCATGATGGAGCTAGGCCGCCAGGTCACTGGATGGTAAGAAGCCGCTGACAAAGGGTACTATGGAGTGAGCACTTACCACGACAGTCAGCCATACCTGTGAAGTCCCCAAGTCTTTGAGTAGGTAATTGAAGGCATAAAAGTCTGCTAGAAGCCATCCATCCTCGCATGGGTGACCGGTTTTGATGTTCGGTGACGTTGCGCCAATGATGTAGGCATTCGTAAAGACGGTTGGGATCGTGCTTGTCATGAACGTGGAGGGAAGTGGCAGAGACATGATGGGTAGGCCGTTAGAGGAAAGATCTCAGTTTGTTGCTTCTTATCAGGGAAAATCATCAAATTTGATGGGTTTCGATCGTGATGGAGGGAGGGATATGTGGATCAAAAGTGAGGTCGAAGTGATTCACTGGAAGGAAACGGTGAATGTATTGAGAGAAATTAATGTCCAAAAAAGGAAACGGCGGACGATGGAAATGTCAAGATTTCCTGAATTTAATAGGCCAGTACGATTCCGTAATACGAATCATGTGACTGGGCCAACTCAAAGGTCCCTCATGAGGAACCGTTCCGACCCTTCACCATCGAGCACCATCACGGAAACTACTCCTTGGAGACTTTGAAGAAAATCACCCGCCACCGGGCTATACAATACCCAATTTGTTGCTGGAGGAAACAGAGCGAGAATGTCCATGATGACCACGGTATGGAGGCGGACTCTTTCTCGAGGGAAATGGCTGTCGTGAGGCTCTCTCATATCCCGTCCATCCATGGCCCCTCGGATCATCGAGTACAGAATCCGGGAAGACAAAGGGCACAGTCAATGAAGAGCTTCATATATCCATATTTCCACACAAGATGCAGCGTTTTCGTTTTGAGGTCGCGTCATAAATTACAATACTGCGGCGGTGGTGGTAATAATACTTGTTCAGTTCCGCTGGAGTCTGGACCCGGGATTCCGGATAAAAAGGATGAAAATGTTACAGCATTTCGACAGTGGTGGGCAACGTCAATCAAATTCGTATTTTCCCTAGATTTTCTATCAATTCTGTGCCTCAATGCTACATTCTCGAAACTGTCCCTGAACCCGCAACCCCATGCTCAGGACACTTGCCCTGTTCCAGAGAATCCAGGTTCCTTTGGTTTCTCACACTTGGGAGAACATTCCCAGCAACACAATACTGAAAGCGATACCCACCACTTGGATCGGATGGAGATCGGCAAATGTAAAGAATGTTCTCGGGCTTGAGGTCGCGGTGAATGATGTTCTTTTTCTTGGGAAAATCAAGTGCTTCCAACATCTGGCGAAAAACGCTGAGGGCTAGTGATAAGGAACACCCTTTCTTGGCCAGTAATTAATGCCAAACATCCGTCTTTAAGACCCATGAAGATTTTAGGCTTGGGCACGTCGCAATCATCTGTTGCGATATAGTCCACGATGCATGGCTAGAACTAGATATTAGTATACGGGAATGAAAACTGTGAAGACGCCTCACATACATGTTTCATCGAGGAGAGAATCTCCACTTCTCTCTTCAACCTGCTCCGCTGTTCATCGGAAGCTACATGGTAAAACTCCTTTACCGCCATAAATTTGCCTGTATCACAGTTAATGGCCTTGAAGACAACGCTCGACCTTCCTTTGCCGAGTTCTTTTCCCATACTTCGCCATCTCAACTTGGGCTCTGAGAGGTGGCTCGTGTGAATTCTGGTTTGGCGTTATGAGGGTAAGGTCGCGTCATCCTCTTCCACCGTTCGCGCCAGTCGGGGGTTTTCCTCCCGTTCTTCGTCCAGAGTCATCTCTGTCTGACGCGTCTCATTGGGCCATTTTATTTCAAACTGCACCAACTTCTGATGCTCGCCGCCAAATCCAATAATCGTCCGAGTTTCTTTCCGCAAAACGACCTTCTGTGGTCGGTCACATTCAAATTGGGTAACATCTTCACCGAAAACTTGAGTTGTGCGGCTCCGTGAGCAGTCTCGAAACATGACGAAATCGGAGTCCGGGTGATTGGGTTTGGCCGTTAGATAAATGTCGGGATATTGTCCGACGGAAGTCAGAGAGCCCAGGATTTAATAGAGCTCCGGATTGTACAAGTCTTTAGGTCCTTCAGTAGTTGACAACTCTTCACCTGGAGGACATGCCAAGGTAGAGAGTTACAAATCTTGTCGCTGACCTTGGGATCAGTCGCTTGGGGGTCTTATTGAGGTTTTGAACCCAACCGCCTCGTCGTCTGGGAGATCGGCCGATCTGTGAGCGTGAGTTGGCAAGAGTAGATTTAACAGATACTGTCGAGCTTGACGTTGTTCCATGAAGAAGGACCAAGCCCCCAGGAATTATCCTAGGTCATTTACAGTTTATTCTGAGGTCATGAAATCTGTGATGTTGGAGGGAGACAACATTGAAGCCCGGTCATTCCTTCCGGAAACGGCGTCCAAAAATATCACATGCAATCATGAGAAGTAACCCGTTTTTGGCACATGATATTACCCCCTGGCTAAAACCTGTCTTGTTCTTGGCTCTGGAAAAACGACGAGTAAAATGCGTCTAAAAAGGGAAACGGCTCCACAGGCTCGAAACTTACCGTAAGATATTTACGCACCACCCAAAAACAAAAACGTAACCCTTTCCACCAACAAACTCATTCTATTCCGTTACCGTTTCCATCAATCAAAGCATCATCCTGTAGAAGTCGACCTCTCATTGCCATACCTCACCAACGGGCTATTGATCCTTTTGGTATTTTTATCAGCCGGGTCAAGGACTGGTCGTAATTGTCACGACCTGGCCGCGGCCATGTCACATGAGAAAGGCGGTGAACGCCGGCAGAACAGAGAGGGATGCTTAGTCACAAAGTCGGCCGGGCTGGCGATCGACGAGTCGGTCGGTCGAACTTAGGATCGACCGGGTGGTCGAACGAGAACTCGACCGACTACGCTGAAGAGGGATGGGAGGAACGTCTATATAAACTATGGAGCCCGCCATGTATCTAGTCCTTCTTCCAGACTCTTCAGTAGTCAATTCAAGTACCACTACACCCCTACACTTGAATACGCACTTCCTACCTACACCTTGCGAATACTGATCGACTGCCTCGCTTACCACAAACAGGCCCCTACGACCCTTATACCCTACTGTATTCCATTGATCAACCAAACCCTAGTGTGAGGATCGTAACAGTAATCGTTTTGTAGGACGTCACAAACTCAATGATCAGTGGGGATCTGCATCGCACAGCGTCACAGGCAAGAGAGACAAGAGCAACATAATGAGGAAAAATATAGAATTGAAAAGAATAATAAACGACTGACTTCTGCGAAACAGCTCTCCAAGACAAGGGAAACGACTGATCAACTATAGTCGAACGCGTCCCTTCTTACTGCGAGCAAAACTGTCTAACTGGTGTAATATATCTTCTTCCATGACTGCGGGAACTCTTCTGCCTTTACATGTGTGTAAGTAAGGTTGGATGTGTGGCTCCTAGACTTTACTATAGCTGTGGTCCTTCTGTGTGGCTCCCCAGGATGCCAGCTGCACTGCTCACTAACGCAGGAGTCCTAGGCCTCGGAAAGCCCCTAGGCAATCCCATGGGTACGGAGAAAGGGTAGCAGGGTAGTAGAGAAAACCCACGGGCCGTTTGCGGAATATACAGGTAGCAGAAATTCAGAACCCATTATAAGTCAACGCAATCTACATCTAGGTTCCATCAGCTACTCATTACTCATTACAACAAGGCGTGTATAACGCCACAGCAAGATTCCTGTGAGGGTTCTGCGAAGCAGTACTACTTGACAGAGGCCTATATACAGGAAGGTTTCGATAGAAAGGAAGAAGAGAAAAGGAAATCGATCGGAAAGGGGTCGGAGAAGATATACACGCTAGTGCCATTGCTGTGGTGCCGCCGTTCGGGGCGCCGGCTGGCCTGTGCCCGAACCGTCACCGTGGCACCGGTGTGGCGGCGGCACCGGCGTGGCGGTCGGCTTGGGCTCTTGCCGAAGCCACATACGCGGCGCATGTCACAACCAGACCAGACCAAATAGTTGGCCGGGCGGTCTGGAACAGCAGAATACGGAGACAACGGAAGAATAATAAGCCGCGCAGACCAATTAGAATAAAGTAGCTAGAATAGCCAGCGACTTGGGCGACTCCCGGCAGGAAGTCGACAAGTCGGCAGGCGACTTCGCTACTTTCACTAAGGAATCGCCCAGGGCACTAGCGATTCTAAAAGAAGAGATAGAAGAACTACACCTATATAAACTATAGAACCTACTAGGTAGCTAGTATATTCTTCCAGGCTCTTTAGTAGTTAATTTAAGTACAACTATACCCCTATATGTTACGATCCTAACACTGAGGTCTGATTGATTAATGGAATATAGAGGGTGTGAGGTCGTAGGGGCCTGTTGTGGTTTACGTGAGGCAGTCGATCAGTATTTACAAGATGTAGGTATGAAGTGCGTATTCAAGTGTAGGGGTGTAGTTGTACTTGAATTAACTACTGAAGAGTCTGGAAGAACATACTAGCTAAGGGCGGCTTCGTAGTTTATATAGACGATCCTTCCATCCGTCTTCAGTACAGTCAGTCGAGCCTGCACTCGACCACCCGGTCGAACCGGTGTTCGACTGGCTGGTCGGTCGGTCGGTCGATCGCCCACCTGGCCGACATTATGACTAAGCGTTCTTTTCCTGTTCTGCCAACGCCCACCGCCTTTCCCATATGACATGGCCGCGGCCAGGTCATGACACGATTTCCCCTCTCCTTTAGTCTTTGTCCTTAAAGACCTATTAGTTCCTGATCTTTATATGCGTTTTCTTTCTCCTCTTTTCTTTTTCTAGTAAGTTACTATACTCCTTTTTCTAACTATACTCAGCTGCATTTCTAAATCTCATTCAAAGGTAGTTATATTTTAGATTAACTATAACTATCTTACTTAGGCTATAGATAATATTCTTTCTAAATAGTACCCTTTTAAGATACTAAAGTACTCTTCTTATTATAAATTAAAAGTACTTAGGGACTATATAGTTTAAGAGAGGTAGTCTTACTATAATAGTTATATCTACTTTAAGTATCTAAATTATAATATAGGGGGTATTACTAATTCTACTTATAAGTCCTTAACCCCCTCCTTCTACTTTAGTTACCTACTTACTTTACCTATACTTTACTCTTAGTTAATTGCCTAGAATAGGAATAAGCTTGCCTAGACTAGGAGAAGTAGAAGGTAGAGGAGGAGGTAGAGAGGGCCCTAGTGTCACGACCTGGCCGCGACATGGGCCGCAGAAAGGGCGGTAAGAAGCGGCAGAACGAGAGCACAAGTCACGTGGCCTCATGCGCCGAGATATGTAAGAGGAAGTCGAACGGATGGGAGTTCGACTGATCGAACGGATGGGAGTTCGACTGATCGAACGGATGGGAGTTCGACTGATCGAACTCAGCACTACGGAAGACGGATGGAAGATGGTCTATATAAACTACGATGGGTTCCTGTATCTAGTTATTCTTCCATGCTCTTCAGTAGTCAATTCAAGACGCAACCGCACCCTACACTTGAATACGCACTCTCACCAATACGACTCCTAGTGTCACTGCTTGACTGCCTTACTCTACCTCAAACAGGCCCCTTCGACCCTGACACCCACGGTGCCCCACTGACCAACCAAGCCCTATAGTGTTAGGATCGTAACAGCCAGTATATTCTTCCAGACTCTTCAGTAGTCAATTCAAGTACCACTACACCCCTACACTTAAATACACACTTCATACCTACATCGTGTAAATACTGATCGACTGCCTCACTTAAACTATAACGGGCTACTACGACCTTACACCTTCTATATCCCAGCTATCAACCAAGACCCTAGTGTTAAGATCGTAACATATACCTTATACTTACATATTATAAATACTAATTAACTACCTTACTTAACTTATAATAGGCCCCTATAACCCTTACACCTCCTATATTCTATTAATCGACTAAACCCTAGTATTAGGATTGTAATATTAAGTAGTACTTAGAATAATATAGTTAAGAAGTGTATATATAAGTATAGGGTGTAGTTGTAACTTATATTGACTACTGGAGAGCCTAGGAAGACAAACTAGATATATAGTAGAGACTGTAGTTTATATAGACGTTTCCCTTCTAAGCTCTCCTTTAAGACTGATCCTGTAATATTGTCGGTCCCTTCGTGGACTGACTATATTCTATAGTCGGTCCTGTCCTAGACCGCCGGGACCGCCCTGTTAGTCCTGTTAGTCCCAGGCCCCTTAGTCTTATTAGTCCGTAGCCTTCTATAGTTTACCCATTTCTACCGCGTCCCACCGCCTTGGGCCTTCTTAAGCAGCTAGCTCGTGATATATATATAGGAAGGTTTTAATAGAAAGGAAGAAGAGAAAAGGAAATCGATTAGAAAGGGGTTAGAGAAGATATATATACTAGTACTGTTACTGTAGTGCTGCTGTTCGGGGCGCTAGCTGGCCTGTGCCCGAACCGTCACCGTGGCACCGGTGTGGCGGCGGCACCGGCGTGGCGGTCGGCTTGGGCTCTTGCCGAAGCTACACACGCGGCGCAGCCCGTTACAATTCTATATTAGGATTCTACATTAAGATCGTGTGTCACGACCTGGCCGCGACATGGGCCGCAGGAAGGGCGGTGAGGAGCGGCAGAACGGGAACACAGGTCACGTGGCCTCATGCGCCAAGATATGCAAGAGAAAGTCGAACGGATGGGAGCTCGACTGATCGAACGGATGGGAGTTCGACTGATCGAACTCAGCACTACGGAAGATGGATGGAAGATGGTCTATATAAGCTACGATGGATTCCCTGTATCTAGTATGTTCTTCCAGACTCTTCAGTAGTCAATTCAAGACGCAACTGCACCCTACACTTGAATACGCACTCCCACCAATACCACCCCTAGTGTCACTGCTTGACTGCCTTACTCTACCTCAAACAGGCCCCTTCGACCCTGACACCCACGGTGTCCCGTTGACCAACCAAGCCCTATAGTGTTAGGATCGTAACATCGTAGAGTTTAATATAGAATCTTTATCTAGAATCCCTATATAGAATCTGATATGGAATCTAATATGAAATACTTATATAGAAATTAATATAGAATCTAAGATGGAATTCTATAGCTAGAAGCGAAATCGGTTTCCTCTGTGTCGAACTGTAAAATAATGTTTCGGACGCACAGACTATTGCAGACAGTGCAGTTAGGTTATAATATACATACACGACGTACGAAGTACTTCGTCGAGACTTCGTCTCCAGACGGATATTTATTTCCCCGAAGCCCGAAACCTGGAACCAGGCATCAACAACTCGAATTAGGCAGAGATGGAAAACGTGGAACTTGTGGAACTTAAAACGACCCTCTGCTCATCGCCCAGAAAATCTATGTCCCCACTTCCGCGCACTTAAGGAACACATTAAGTAGAATCTACTATGACGAAGGTCGGTGGGAGGAGGTTGAGAAGCTGTTTGTGCAGGTGATAGAGACTCGCAAGGTGAGGCTTGGGGCTGATCATCCCGACATGCTCACCAGCATGAATAACCTAGCCTGGACCTGGAAATCGCAAGGGCGACTTACACTACGTGGCAAAAAGTTTGCAACTCCCCCCTGCCCAGGTCTCGGTTTTTACTGGTTAGCCTGGTTGCGTTCTTCCTTCAGCCTTTCGAAGTGTTGCAAGGGGGGTTGCAAACTTTTTGCCCCCCACTGTATAGATCCGCTGGTCTTGATGGGAGCTGTGTCCATGCTCGGCAGAGAATACTGGGCTCAGAGCATCTATATACACTCTCCTCTTTGGAGGCCTTGGATCAATGGAGTGGCTAGGATACTATTCCTTATCAAAATTTTCACTCTATATTTGGTTCTTTTCTAGAGGACAATATTTAAGAAACGTTACTGAATAATACTGCGGAAATTATCGACTTTTGGAGGGAGGGATTGGCACAGCGCCCAATACAGAGGCGGCCGGGCGCGCTTTTAATTTTGCGCGCCCGCGCCCACAGATTATGTCAGCCTCCCTCAACACAACACAACACATCACATCGCGATTCAGGGGCTGCCGCTACCAACCACACACTGCCGCCGTGGCCCAACCAGCATTTTCTGATAATGTGCTCCCACCGGAGGGTACATACAACTCACGAGAATCTCTTGACTGGAATGATTCATGCTTCAGCCTCAAATCCCAACTCCCTCCTCATTCTTATATGTCTTAAAAGAGGAGTGATCAAACCCAACCAGCTCCTTGCAAAAACACCAAGCACACGATGAACCTGCTAGATCTCCCCAACGAACTCATCATTTCCATCGCGAACTGTCTAAAAAGCTATACACAACTCTCCCGGTTCAGCCGCACAAATCGCCATGTTCACACTCTGGTCATGCCCCTCCTCTACCAACGCAACATCAAATATGACAAATGCTCAGGTCTCAAGGCGCAGCTTACTCCTTTGGAAACAAAAGATCCCATGGGACGCTTCTTCGCCGAAATGGAGGAGGATCTAGAAGAATATAACCACCCATCTCAGCTAACCACGCCGGATGGTCTACCAATGCCGGTGACTGAGGAGATCGCTATCCGCGATGCAGTCATCGGCCAATTTGTAAAGCACGGTGCCAATCTCGATGCCCTTGACCAGGACAAATACGGGCAAGACATGTCCCTCCTGCATGACAATGCGATGGCGCGAAATGCACCAAGTATGTTCCTTCTGGTAAAGCACGGCGCGGACATCCATGCTACCAGCCGTTACGACAAGCGCACGGCACTTCATTGGGCCGCGGTCGGAGGTTGCGCGAAGATCATTCGCTTCCTGATTCAAAAGGGATCAGATGTGAACGCGCGGGAATGGGAGGAGCGGACACCGCTGCACTTCGCAGCGCAAGAATGTCATGTCGCTGCCATTCGAATCCTAGTTGAGAATGGGGCCGATATCAACGCGCAAGACGAGGAAGGGTGCACTCCGCTGCATCTCATGATGATGAATAGCAAACCGGCACCGGATTCATGGTGTATCCCGGCGCTGAGGGCGATGTTTGAGCTTGGCCCGAATACCGAGCTTGGAATGTTCGAGGATAACAAGACAGCGCTCCATGTTGCGATTCTGAATCAACGAGACATGGACTTTATGGAAGCGCTGCTGGAGTCGGGTATGGATCTGAATTCTCGGACGGTGGAGGGACGGACGCCGCTCTCTTGTTGTGTGGAAAGGGGGGATATGAAGAGGCTCATGATGTTGGTCGAAGCGGGCGCGGATGTCCGCACGAGGGACGAGGAGGGACGCTCCCTTCTCCAGATTGCTCTTGAAGATGAAGATCGCGCGTATGCGTGCTTGCCTACACTCCTGGAGGAGGGCCTGTTTACGCTGAACTCAGATGCTGGGGATGGAAAGACATTGGCGCAGGCTCTTAAAGAGCGGGACTGGGTGTATACAATTAAAGGCCGGGTTGAGGGTATGCCTGGGATAGATAAACTTGACTTAGAGTAGCCTTAGTCACTGCTATACAGACGATGCTTCGTGATATCAGTTTCCGAATACATGGAGTAGAACCTGCGGTATGCCCCTTTGCGACCCTTCAATGGTCTAATCAATGGCCAGACGTGGCGCATTGAGCTTCTCTAATAGCCCTTGAAAAAATTTGCACTGTTGACATAGACTCTTAAGCCACCAGCTCTGCCATGTAGATATCATCAGTCCAACTCAACTACAATGCTCCGCAGGCTGCGCCTGAGAGACGACCACGCCGTGGCTGCCGTGCTCCAGGATTGTGCTGTCAAGACCTGGCCCTACAAGCTCGTGTCCTGGGTGTTGGAAACCCTTCTTAAGGAGCCTAACGGGGCATTCAGCCTCCAGACGCTGACTCCCGTGCTTCACCTCCAACGGCGATGTTGTAAGGGCCATGAGAAATTCTCTTGCATCTCGCTAGAAAGGAATGCAAAGGCAATACAGAAGGAGCGCTGGCATGAGTCAACGCCAACCATGTCGAGAAGTGGCATAGCGTGCTTGTTCGTCTTGTAAGTGCATCGTGCTAGCCCAGCACCGTGGTGCGGTGTGCTAAGGAACAGGATGCCGCGCGTCGACTGGAGGATGTTCTGGAGGTGGGGTTCTGTTCGCTACCTCGATGTGCATAAGGCCTACAGCAGGTATTAGCTTGGGGGCTGTAGCTCAGTATACAAGAGCAAACATACATCCTCGCAAACTAGGCCTCCCAGGCTGTGGCAGACAAATATGATCAGCCGCTCATTCTACCCGCGTCAGTATCATCGCCAGTTCTACGCAGCCGCTAGCACCTACCGTGTCATCATCCTTTCGGTACGACGCGAGAGACGTCAGTAAATTCCAGGCGTGGTTAGCTATTCGACTCTACGACACCACGCCCCGCCAGTCCGCCACATATGGGTTATTTAGGTAACTAAGGGTTGGTGGGCTCTTGGCCTCGCCGTGGACTACTTTGCATTGGGTGACGGGTGGGAGTGGGCG
>SJVG01000858.1:0-16048 GCA_034774675.1 Scedosporium minutisporum
GCCCTTTCGACATGAATACCCATTTCTGACAAGTCTTTAGGAACCTCTGCAACATGGTTCCTACTTGACGTATCGTTCTACGGCCTCTCCCTAGACAACAGAGGAACGTTATCCGACATGTGGGCGGAAACCCAAGCTTTGGAACTGAACGAATCGCTCCCGTGCTGGAATTCCTCTCTTCCCGGCGGCAACTCCACTCTCCCCTACTGGCGGGAAAGCGGCCTTCCGGTTTGGCAGACTGATCCAACCCAGCCGTGCAACACACTTTACGATGTCCTCCTGGAACAGACGAAGCAGTATCTCCTAACCGTCTCTCTTGCCTCGATTGCTGGAAGCATTGCGTTCATTATTTGCGTGAATAGGATCCCAAGGAGGCTTTGGCTCACGGTATCTTTCTTCGTCCTTGCGATTCTCTTCGTCATCACGGGCTGCGTGTATTACGGAGTCAATAGACGTCCTGGAGCGCCGGCGACAGTGGCATTCGTAGCCTTTTGTCACTTTATGTTTAACTTTGGTGAGTAGCTATGATTCGAATAGTCGAATCTTTTCTCTTCTCTTCCTTTCTTTTTCTCTTTTCTTCATTAAAATGCTGTTCGAAAGAGTTTTTCTGATCCGTTTTGCCAGGCGCCAACACATTAACCTTCATCATACCTGCGGAAATTTTTCCCACCTGCTACCGTGCCACATGCCACGGCATCTCCGCGGCAGCGGGCAAGATAGGTAGCATCATCGCCGTCCTCATCATCGCCGGAATCAAGGCCTGGTACAAGAGCCCGACGAGTCAAGGCCTCATCTTCCTCCTCTTCGGCTCGTTCGTCGCCCTCGGCGCCGTCTTCTCTTGGGCGTACCTTCCCGATCCGCAGAGGTGGGTCGTCGAAGAGGACGGCAAGCGGTATCTCGAGTCGAAGACCCTCGAGGACCTCGGCGAGGGCCGGCAGAAGGCTAAGTTGGCGGGTGAGGTCATTACGATTGGGGGGAAATGGGAGGAGTTTCTTAGGAAGAGGCGGGAGAAGGCTAATGCGTCGCGGACGAGCGATGATAGTCAACCCTAACGATTTGGGGACAAGTAAGGGCGGTTCTTTTTCTTTGTGAAGGATGTAGCGGGAGGTACGGTACAGACTAATTTTTATATCCGGAGGAGGCATGTTTTTCTCCGTCGTTGTAGATGGCGGCTTGGCCTCGCTTTATTCCTTTATGGGTTTCTTACAATCATGTACAACAACGTTCGGTATTCAGATCCGGATCTATATGTGGCTCAAATAATACGAGGGAGAACCTGGTGGCTACGGAAGAAAAAGGCATCTTGGACAGCTTATGAATTGTCATTTTATTTTATTTCAAGTCTCGGTCGAGAACCAAAGGGTTAAGATTTGAAAACGAAAGAAGACTCCAGAACCGTTACCCAAACACAACAACGCCCGTCCATTAAATTCTTCTTTTTTTCTTCAGGGGCCAATGATGACCGTTGAGGCAACCTGTTAAAAAAAAGCCCTTCTTCGCCTTCCCTATCCAAATAGCGCAGAAAACCCAGAATAAATACACAATTCGACATGGTGATACACATAGGTATGCCAAGAAGAAGAAGAGGGGGGAGTAAAGACGGGACGTTTAACAACCGTCGAGAAGGGAAAAAAAAAAAACTTAGATACAGCAGGCAGGATATATGTCAAAAGCCTCGCCCTCGAGGTGAATGAATGATCAGCGAAGATGAGCAAAAGCAGGAAGAGGTCGAGAGAATAGGTTAACAAGGCCCGAAACGCCATTGCGACCCAGGTGGGGGAGAAGGACGGAGCGAACGGGCAGAGTGGGTGCCAAGAGACGGCGAACAATGAAGTCTTAGTTCCCCGACTCCCAGGAAGAAAGATCCATCGCATCCATCGGCCCCATATTCATAAGCGACCGCAAAACCCCTTCCGCAACAGGCTCTATGCCCTGTTGGCCGGGTATCTCGCTCCACCCATTCGCCATCCCGAAATCCGCCATCGCCGGCTGCGGAACGGCGTACCTCTGATTCGGAGCCATCCCCGGATTCGAGATGCCGAACGCGTTCGCCCCGTAGAAATTCGCCTGCGCGCCGTCGACTCCGCCTGGTTGCGAGGGGATGGTCTGGTGCGTCGGCGCGGGGCTGGCGTTGAAGGAGTTACTCCCGGAGCCGCCAACTTGACCACCCGCTGACCGACTCTTGCTGGGGTCTGAGGCGTGGCTCGAGTTCGGCGTGGGCCCGCCCGATTGCGCGCCGGGCGAGACGGATATATCGTTCGAGTCACCGCTGCCTTCGCTCTGGACGAAGCCGACCATACCTCCTGATCCCGGCGGCATCACCGACATCCCTTGCATCGGCATGCCGTGGACGGATGCGGCATCTCGAGCTTGACCCATCTGCTGCTCCGCCATCCACGATTGGGTTCCGAAGTTTTGGCGCTCCGGCGTCAGGCCGGTGCTGGTGCTGTTCTGCCTCTCCAGTTCCGGGTCGACGATATTAGGCGCGTTCCTGGGATCGGCGTCGTCCTCTTCCGCCCTCATGAAGTGGCATTCGTTTCGATACGCCATAATGCCGCCGACGCCGTCTGGGTTTTCGCAATTCCGCACAGCGTCACTACTTGGAGCCGAGAACTTTGGAGCAGGCTAACATTAGATTGTGTTAATCTCGGCGATGGGACGATGAGAAAAACAAGTACTACATGGTATGGGGGAAGAAGCTAGGGGAAAGAGATAAGGGTGATGGCAACTTACACTATCGGTACTACGGGGAAATGCAGTCTTCAGTCTCGGAATCCTCGTGGCAAGAGCTTCCAGATCGACATCGAGCTGAACCAGGAACGACTCGGTGAGTGGATTTTTCCTCTTCAGCGCGTTCATCGCCGAGAGGAGGAACCTCAGCGAGTCTGCCGTTTGGCTATCGTCTGGACGGCTCTTAAGATACTGAACGAAGACGCGTGCCGCCACGTATAGGCAGAAGCACACGAAAGGGTTGATCTATTTCCGCGTTCTTACGTTAGCTCTGCTGAATGAAACGTCTCTTCGATTTCTTGGCAACGTACCGAAGAAAGATCCGTGTGAGAGATCATCCGCATGATGCTGGCGATCTCGTTCGCCGCCGTTATACATCTGACCTTGCTCTCCGAGCTAACGGAGCCCGGTAGTTTGTGCTTGTCGGCCTTGAATATTGCAGCCTGGTGCAGACATATTGTTGACGTGTGAATACTCATGTTAGTGAAGACGATGTTAGGGTTGCTCATCCCAGCCGGCAGCTTCAGTTGAGGCGGGAGACAGAGTGATGTGTTGAGCAGGATGTGGTCCATCTGCCTGTGTCGCTTCCAGAATTCACCATTCAGATCATGGTCCCTGTCGTCCGGATCAGGCCTGTGGAGGTGGATTAGATTCCTGCCGAAGAGGCTGGCCATCAACACTATGCTCCCAAAAGATGACAGCTTTGTGGCGCCGGAAGGGCTCATCGCATCTTGCAGGGATTGAGTCTGCTCTGGGCGGCTCATCTCGAAAGCCTCTTCTGAAGCGGGCAGATTCGTCATGATATCCCGCTCGTCAACCGACATGGGCCAGCCGGTTCCGATGCTCGAGTATCGGTCCTCGCAGAAGGCCATCCAAAACGTGCGCCGCCGCTCCTCGCGCTCCGTCCAGTCCCTAGGCGGCGGTAGACATTGCTTTACGTCCAGGCCTGCACCATCTAACCGGTGAAGTCCAACCCTGCCAAACAATGTCAGTATCGTTCAACAAAATATAAACTGGCTAAATGAAGGAGAGAAGTGTGGTTCTTACATCTGACATAACCTGACGGCTGCACCCGTGTTCATCCACGCTCGTGGAAAGTACATCATTTTGAGTTCGTAACACGCGAGAAGAACGTGGGTCTGGCAATGGGCCACGGATATCATGTGTTCTCCATAACCCTTAATATAGTCGGCCTCCACATACTTCCTCGCCCGCTGATAGAAGAGGTCCTTTAAGTCGCTGTACTTGTCGGTGATGGAGCATGCTAGCGTCCATATCGCGTATCGCAATGCAACCGGAGGCCGTTGGTTGGGGGCTCTGATTCGGGTTAGTAGGGCAAAATTACCAGACCACTAGGGGGCATCGGATATTCGAGAAGCGGTACATACAGGTTCATAGCGGCAAGATATCTATATTTATGGATCATTGGAACGGATGGGTGTATCTTTTCGAAATATAGTTGGTGTCTAGCAGTAGATATGTTAGCCATATCTTATCTGTGAAGAAATCTGCGTTTCGGGACAGCAAAAGAGGGGATATCGTTGGGGGGGGAAGGAGTTGAAGCCATCATGGGCATTGACTTACAGCTCGTCGATAGTGTCTTGCGTAGGAAGCGGCTCCTCAAGACCCAACCCAATCATTTCCCAAGTGAATGTGCCATTTACATTGTTCATATTCATGGGCACGTTGCCGTTGAAGTTGAACTCCTCCACGGCCGCGGTCTGCGGAGACTCGCCGTTAAACTGCCACCGGTCCTGGTCGCTCGTCATCGGGATGGACGGGTTCGGAACGGCGAAATTCGGCGGCGCGCCCGGTGGTTGAGACCGGCCAACGCCATTTTCGAGCGGGATCGGGATGGATTTGGAAGGGTTCGCGAGCGCTGCGTTGGGTTCCTGGGTCTTCAAAAGCGTCTCTACTTGCTCTGCAGTTCGTGTGTTAGAATACGGAACGATGGCGTTGGGAGAACCGCATCCTTCATACTTAATCTCTCCTCTAAAGCCTTCACATAGCCGCGTTTGGGGCCACTCTTCCTCCGCACCTCATCGTACGCGCAGGAGTGACCGAGTCGAGAGCAGGTACTACAACTTGGGCGCACCCCATCGCACTTTAGTTTCCTCCTCCGACAGATCATACAGGCGAGTCTTTTCGGCTTCGGAACGCTAGAGTTATCGGTCGGTTCGCGGACGGCTCCGTCGGTGTTGGGGCTGCGAGGCCGCTTCTGCGACGGGGGCGGGATCTCCACGACGTCATTTTCGGGGGGAGTTGCCGTGCTGGAGGACATGTCCACGGGGTCTCTCGGGGAACAGGGCAATGGATTAGGTGGGGAGACGGGGGGTTTTCACGGGGCGGATGTGCGAACAACGGCTCGATCAGGGGCAAAGGTCGGCCGATCCGTCGAGAGCTACGGGGATGACAGTCGCGGCACCAAGGCTAGCTAGACCAGCAAAGTAATGGTGGAGAACCATGCAATATTCCAAGTCTCTGACGAACAAGAAAGGGCATGTAGAAATCGTCGAGGTCAGACCGGCGCAAAAGAAGGCAGAATGACGGTGGGGCTGCACAGGTGATGGACGGAGACTGGGCTCGGATTGAGGTGGGTGATGCTCTATTGGAGCTCGTCGTCGTTATCGTCGTTAGCGGCGGCGGTCGTCGCGAGTAATCTATGTCGTCGTCTGGTCGTTCACGCGGCGTGTAAGCTCGTTATCCTGAGGAAGCGAGTCTAGAATTCTGCATTGCCTAACATGACATTGGCATAATCGTTGGAAAATGGAAGGCCTGACTTTGGTTTTCTGCGCGGTCACAATCAGGATCCACCAGCCACTAGACTCGACCAAGGGCAAAGGAGACAATTGGAGGGGGGTTGTACAATTGTAAGGGTGCCAGAAAATGGACCAGAAAATGAGACTGTACAATTCAATCCGTCTTCCTACGAAGTACAGTACTTGGCATTTCCCTTCGAGTAAAAGTTAGTACGGTACAGCAGAGCTCAGCCGAGAAAATTGAACAAGCGAAGTCAACACTCAACAGTGAACCCCTGGTAGCGGCTATACAGTGTTGATAGACGTTTGAAAGGGTGGTGGACAATTTACTAGCACTGTTTCACAGTCCCTCTCTCGGTGATAGTGCAAGGTACTTCTCGTGCTTGTACCCTCAAACTGCTCTGTTCTACCTCTGCTTTCCGGCTTGATATCATCATCTTGCTGCCTACCCTGGTACTATGCTCGTTCACGCCGGTACGAAGTAGGAAAAAGCATGCAGCCACGCAGACCAGGTTTCTCCATCTTGAACAGAGGCGGATGTTCTCCTTGCTGCCTTCCCCTAGAGGTGAGAGGGCTCTCAGGCTCTCAGGCTCTCAGCCAGCTATTCTGCCTTGAATCATCTCCTCACCTCGCGGAAGAGGGAACGTCAGATCGGTCTCCTCGAGCAAGAGCATATATTCTTAGAACAATTGGGTATTATCGAGTGATGGTGCCAACGAAAGATGCTGTCGTGGCGGTGGTGTTGGTAGTGACGCCTTGGAAGAGTTCATGTTCCATCCAACACAGTTTCCTCCAGGGTCGTTCCCTCACCAATCAGTCGTCCCAACACAGCCCCATGAATGCGAGGAATACGCCGTCGCTGCTCGGGATGAAAGAGGTGGACTTGACTTTTCAGGGTGATGTACTTGTCGGCCAGGTCAAAGGTAGCTTCCACTGTTACTTCGTACTATGTAGACTGCCGCACGAGTCTGGTACTGTCCAAGTCTGTGAACTGCACAGCCCCAGCACATTAATAATACTCAGAAGACCACCCAATGGAGAGATCCACGGATGTACCTCTCGTCCAAACTGTGCTTTAGACCTCATCCAGCCATTCAACGATTTTCTTAAGAAGACGCTCCATTTTGATCTATTAATAACTGCTTCCTGTCCTTGCTCCCAGGGACAGGGAACATCGAAAACAATTGAGCAATTCAACTTCATTGTCAAGCATTGCGGCCAGGGAGAGGACCAAAATAGCGCCTAAGAAGCTTATAAACCAGTTCAGGGTTCCGAGATGAGACTCCACGGGACGAGTACCATCGAAGACTTTGCTAATTACTTCGCGGTCGGGATCAAATGCATTGCAGATCCCATTTTAACCCCTCAAATCCCCAACCCTGTCTATGTACATATGCAGTGTCCACTGCCCAAGCCAAGGAGATATTAATAGAATCCGCACCCGCCACCATGACGGAACCAGGCGTTGGTTCACCAAAAATGTACTCTGAAAGTATATGGTGAACACTGAGAACGGAGTAATCATGCAGAAGAATCTCCCAACACCAGACCAAGGTACCACCCTCGACTCTAGAGGCATGAAGACCACGCACATCGAAATTAAAGAACTTGACCAGTTATCCAGTAGGGTCTGTGTATATTATACGTGCGCACATTCATCAAGTTTGCCGACGACGCATTGTTACCATTGCAAGAAGCTTAAAACCCCCAAATCAAGGTAATTAATTGGTGTACTTCTAAGTTGCACCACTCCCCACGACAAGACGATTCGTGATCACAAGGCCAGCTCCATGAGTGACAGCTGGCAAGCAAGCCATCGTAGTCTGCCTTGGACCCGCGTTCTCATAGGAAGAAAAAGTCCATCCGCTAGGCTGTTGGTCTCCCGGCAGTCCTTGTAGGAAGCCTTTCCCCCCCTTCGTAGAGCGCCTCATTCATATGTGGCCATACCATTGGATTATCTCGCGCCGATATTTGGAACCAAGCTGTCATACAGCGCAGCGACCTTTCCCCATGGTCTCCGGATGCCACGGAATGGCAAACGCCCTGGTATTCTCGCCGTCCTTAGTCGGTTGGCAGCTCTCCTGGACTCCTCCTGGACTCCTCCTGGACGAAAAACTGGGTGAAATATATAACCCTTGGGTCTAGCGGCGGTCTGAGTCTACGCCGACAATCCGGAGAACGCCCAGGTCACTATACGCCAGGCAGTATCTCGTCGGGGCCCACGAGACGATAGGGCAAGGTCCCGCCGTCTTATAGCTGTGAACAAGATCCCCCGTCTCGGTGTGGCAGATTTCCAGCCCAGAACCTGCCCATGTCATTAGTCTGATGCCCCAGTGCTAACCTGAAATCCCCACCACGTACCTTCGTCACTTCCACCCACTATGTAACTGCCATCAAAGGTGAAGCCTATTTTTCAGTCAGTTGGTCCGTCACGCAAGCAGCAAGCACGAAGGGGTATCGGATGTGTAGAGTCTCACTTATACCCCGTACAGGCCCGACCATGTTAGTAATCGTCCTCTGGCAGATCCAGTCGGTGGTGTCCCAAAGCGCAATAATAGAATCAGATCCGCCAGTAGCCAAATACCTACCCGTCGGCTGGAGTTCCGTGGTCAGACAAGATGACGTGTGGCCATGCAACATAAACTCAGTCCGAGGCTGGCCCTTGTAATTCAGATGAAGAACAGGCTCGAGGTCCGGATATGACAGTATCCGTGTCTTGCCCTCTCCTGTTGTCACAAATACCTTTTGTCCGCTCCAGCAGAAGGATATCTGGTTTGTTTGGCAGGACTGCTGGTGAGATGATATGGGGTTATTTGAGGTTGGTGAGAGAATAAACAGATTATCAGCCTAAGGATGGACGACTCATGTTAGAAAGCTCCTTTGTTTCGTTCTTTCGATGCTAAAAGAACGAGCAAATGACATGAGCCAGCCACAAGTGGCCAGCAGTTCAACATCCTCATAAAGGAGCCAATAGGTCTAGTACTGACCTTATTCCCGACAATCAGTGAGCCACCATCAGGTGCCCATGCCAGGGTGAATGCCTCACCCAAACCTCGAATTTCATTCACACAGTTCTTGGTCCTGACGTCCCAAAACTTCACAATGCCATCATTGCTGACACTGCAAAGCTCTGCATCCTTGACAGGGTTGAATGCTACTTTTTCTATGGGAGCAGAGTGTCCCTTGAGCTCGGTAGAAAACCGAGCATTAGGTTTCTCGGGGTTCCCTAACAAGGAAAGTCTGTCAGTCTGAACCTAGGCTCTACTACCCGAGTAACGAGGATTAAACGGCCTGTATGCACAGCTGCACAGGAATGGACTCACAAACTCGGAGGGTCTTATCAGCAGCCCCAGTAGCGACTAAGGTTCCCAGTGGGTTCCAAGAGATCGACCTCAAACTATACAAGGTGTCATTAGGCATATTCGACTTCGAGATGACCTACTGGACAAGGCTTTCCACCTACCTATGGGACATGACACCGCCCCCTCTTGTTGAACTTGGGTCATGGTATGTAGTGCTTTTGAGGTTACCGAAGTAGGCTGAGAACTTGTCTTTCGACAAGCTTTGACGTGGCCGTAACACGGGAGCCATAGTGATTGAAACTGCTCCAACCAGATTGAAGCTCGAGTATCAAATTCTTAGGGTGTAGACTCGAGAAGATCACAAGTAGCCTGGAAAGAAGGGCTCTGGGATCTCCTTATTCAAGACTCACTGAATACGCTTGGTACACTAGGTCAATTGACAAGTGAATAGGCATACTCCCTCCACACTCCACACGCCCACCACTGCCTCGAAGTCTTCTGGTGGCCACACACACTTTTGAGAGCGTTAGACGCGCCCAATAATGACTCAGCCTCGATCTCAGGGCGACTCGAGGAGGATTGTAGATTTGTGATGGATAAAAAGGGAAATATCTTTGAGTTGGCTTTTCCTTTTCGATGCTGGGTGAAGGTACGAGGTACTCAAACTAGCAAGTACTGAAGGCCTTCTGAGGGATTGAACTAATGTAGTGTCGTTCCTGCTAGTTTATGTTGGTCCTGCTTTGTAGGTACATTTAGCGTACATTGTCAGGAACACTATGAGAAGGGCACGTGATAGAAAGCACCATCAAATCCCACCACACCATGTTGCACGGCACCCCAGCACAGGCCTTGACTTCAGGTGTCAGTGCACATTTATCTTGATCAAAGGTCCCCCAATATAAGTTCAAGGACAAGAGTCAATACAATTGATGTAACACTTATATTTTATTATACCTCTACAAAACCTCTACGTATATTTTTATTAGCTTCTTCTTACTTCGGGTACTAAAATGATCTAGGAGAGTCCCCGCTCTTCCTCACCACTGACCTATCACCAGCGGCGCGCACGGCTCCTGGCCGCACCACGTAGTCATTGACTCGGAAAACTTCAATACGGAGTAGTCTACCTTGCAGAACGACTCCGTCTCCCCATTTCGATACTTCTTGGATCGCAGCCACCCCTCGCCTAATTTCCATCCAAGGCGCTTACGGCTTCACACCTCCCTTCCATAGAGGGAAGCTCTTCCACTCCGCCTTGGTGTTGGCCTTCGCGTCTGGCCAGATACTTCGTAGGATAGGTTCGTAAGATGGGTCCACGCCTCCCTTTAATGTCTCTTCCGCATCCTGTCTCGACGCGGCTCCTAGCTCCCTCAAGCTAAACTCCCCGTCATGCCCCGGCCTGTCATCCCGGACCCTAACCCATCCCGACCTCAAGCAGTCGGCAATGAGTTCGAACTCACCATCCAGCCCCAAGGATCTTTGAAACTCACCTACAAATAAGGGCCGGACCCTGATCGCGCGTGGCGTTCCGTGAGAGGAGATACGGTCGAAGATGTCCTCTGCAAGATGGGAGTCCACGGCAGCATTGATAATGGTTTCGCGAAAGTATTTAGAGGGATAGGGAAGTTGCCAAGTACTTTCGTCGTCCTCATCGTCGCCGTCAACATATGGCTTGGAACAGTCCAGGCACAGGCTAACTCGGTCTAATTGGCGTAGCTCGCCAATAGCGCTATACGTGCGCGCCTCGTCTTCGTTGCCCTGAGATCGGGGGATGAGGAGCTCGAGATCCTCGAGACCTGGACACGCTTGAACTAGGGCTTGGACGCGGCTGCGCGTGAGGACGAAGGGTTCCCCGTCCTCGAGCTGGCTCCCCCGCGCCTGGTTAAGTCTAAGTCTCCGCAACGAGCGGCCCTGACAGCGGAGGATGACGTCAAAGGTCTCGGCAGCAAAGATGCCATCCAGACTAAGTTGGGTAAGCTAGGGCAGCGAAGCTAGGGCCTCGGCAACGGCAGCGTCAAATTGGTCTTGCTCATGGCTTTCGGCGACATACAGCCACATGGTAAGGCACCGAAGCGACTTGAAGCGTTCTGCGTTGGAAATCGTAGCGAGAGCTCGGAGTGCAGATAGATGAGTGCCGAGTGAACAGGGGTGGAGCGAGCGGAGTGCGCTGAAGTCCACATGGCTGTGCCAGTCCATTATTGTCAAAGAGGACACGGTCCTGTTGCCGCTGAAGGCTAGAACCTCCAGCGCACCTTTACGAGTCTGGGCGGCGTTACTAGCAGGATCCCCACGGAAGAACCCTGGCCACGTAGGTTTTGGATGGAAGCTGGCGTTCATGTGATCAAGGGTTGCGCCGAGTGGCTTCCAAGTCACTGAAACAGATTTCAGACTGGGCGCCAACCCAGAGACTATACATAGAAGCGCCTCTCGGTTGAAGCTAGGGTAGCCGTCTGAATTATACTCGGATTCCGAGTCTACAGCACGCACGCTGGTCAAGCACGGCGAAGTAGCTAGAAGGTATTCGTCTGCGTCGATATCGTGAAGTTGTGACCTAGGCTGGTAGAGACTTCGGAGACTGAATGTGTGGACGTGCAGGCGGACACGCTGCGGATGGCTGTTCAGTGCTGAAAGCAGGGAAGCGGGAATTTGAGTACCGCAGGTGTACACGACATCTCCGAGGTAGGTGAAGTTGGGGATGAAGTTGACCAGAGGAGACCGGGCCTCTTTTCCCCTTGCTTTTTCTTCTTCGGTCGGGACCCTGTCGAAGGGCCAAAAATCGGCAGCCTTCACGGGCAGAAGAGCCCAGAAATCATTGTCGTCATTGTCCGCCCACACACCGCTATTATACGGGTCGTCGTTATGGTCACTATCCCGGACAGTCTGTCCCTGCTCGCCAGCTAGTGACATATATCCACGAATTTCCAGTCGCCGTACGTATCTCGCTCTATCACCGGCTTGGAATAGTTTCTGCCATTCCCTGAGATCCCGGCGCAGCGTTTCCCCACCCTTTACCTCGAGATATATCGTGTGAAGGCGGAACCTCGACGTCCTGACGGAGAGTTGCTTACTAGTCGAGGAGAGTGCAGATAACCCACGCATTCCGAGCTTTCCGGCTCCTGCTAGATGCTCGCATACTCCATCAAATACATTAGAAGGGAGACTTTGCAAGGCGCAGTATCCAGAGGCCGGAGGAGATGCCATTGATGGCAGTTAGAAAGTAGAGTGCCGGGTTGAAATAGCACCGTAGGGATGAAACTGTGGTATGTGGATTAATTGGTGTATTGGTCCAGCTTTGGACGGTCACCGAATTGATGTGCCGGTGGTCATTGATGCTGGCCATTGATGCAGGAGACGGGAGACTCTTCTTTCCATCAATGCAGTTGGACCGGTTCGTTACATTAGAACTGGAAGCCAATAATAAACAGAGACACTTCGAGCAACGAGGTAACAATTGAACCATCTTGGCCCCCGAAATATTGCGACTCGCAGTGAAATATATTAGTACATGAAATTGATATGAGCTAGCTTATAACAATCGTGCTTTCGACTCCGTATATCTCGTAATTTGATCGGGCTGTCGGAAGAAAGAGCCGGACGTCTTCGTGGTTTGTATGATGGCACTAATCTAATCTAATCTAATACGTTAATATAAGGCTGAGGTGGACAGGCCAGCTCAACCCTTGCCCAGTAGAGCCTCCTTTACCCACGACCACCCCTCAACCATCTCAACCATCGGTGCAGTGCTCGCTTCAACTCCCCCAATGGCGCGGCAAGGCATTTTCACCGCCAAAGGAACATTGAAGCCTCAGAACGACCTCGGTGCTCCTTAACCATCTTAATCGCCGCCGCCGCCATTCCCGCACTACACATCCGAGCCAAGCTCGCCCGCCGCGAATCGCCATCACCTCCATGCCGAGATGTATTGGCCCATTGGAACCCCCGAAGCCTTCGCCACCTGCAACAACATTGCTCCTGCTTCCATCTACGTCTCTCACGATGGCACCCCGAATCCTAGCTTCCCCAGTCTAGCATCTCCTCAGTTTCTTGCTCCGCCGAACGAACGATTACAAGGCCCACACGCAGACGATGCCGATGACCTCGCCCCGAAGACACCCCTCACACCTATAACTCCTGCCGTCCGCCCTATAGAACATGAGGATTTCGGAGGCGCGGGGCTGACCCCGTACTCCGGGCACGCTGATGTGCCCAGGGCCATCGCTACCAAGGAGCCCGTCCTAGCCCTCAGGGTCTCGCGGACTGGCCACATTTTCGCCGTCATCACTTCGACTACGATGACACTCTGGCAAACAAAGGTACGGGATGAAGGGGGTTTATCGTCGGTCCCCTACTACAAGTTTTACGCCTTGGCCTAACTTCGATCTGCCTGCCGCTCTAGCCTACCGTCGTCCTCGCCGTTGTCGTCCGATCCGAGACTTCCCTCACAACGTACGGAAAGAATATCGGCCTTCTGTTACGCCCAGATGGTGCGATCATCGTCATACACACCAGCCTTGGGTACTTGATTACTTACTCCATGGCCGCTGATCCGGACGCGCGAGTTTACCGACCACACTTTCCCAATTACCACAATGTGCAGAGACGCCGGCAGACTCACGCTGGGTCCTCGGGCGGCTTTGCTCCTGACCAGTTTTTATGGGGACCTGGGGAAGGGGCGGGGGTAAAGGATACGAGCGTTCGTTTTCGAATGGTGATCAAGGTTGATGCAGGTATCGAAAGCGCCCTTGCGTTAGACGACGAGCTGGTCGTTGCCACCCGCAAGCCAGCGGCGATACAATGCATTCGATGGTCTCCGGACTCGACGGGGAAGCAGACGCGCACTGAGATATTAAGTCGTATGAATTGGCTGGACAAGAAAACCAGTGTAATCCAGATGACCTACGACAGGCCCATGAACTTGATGACATGGGTGACCGGAGACGGTCAGGTATACGCCGTTCAGCGTCTCCATTCCTCGGGGGCCGCATCCTCGTCCACTCCGGCGGAGTCGGAAACAAAAAGACTATTCAAAGGTCACTGTTTCCACGAACCCCAAGACTCGGGCAGTCGCGCTCTCCAGGCGGTCATCAACGCGAGGTTTTCTCTAATAGCCGTTGGCTGCAAGGACGGAGTCGTACGGGTTTACTCTGCGAAGGATTATTCCGGCAATATCCCCCCCTCACACACACATAGCGTTCCGGTATCAAACTCCAGAACTGGAAAGCTCACAACCCTTGCATATTCCACAGATGGATATTGCCTCTTCGCCGGGTTCGAGAGGGGGTGGGCGACATGGAGCGTATATGGAAAGACAGGAAGCCACACCTTCGACGTGGACCAAGCCGTTCCCACGGGCACGGGAGATGAAAACGAGTGGCTCGCGGGGGTAGACGGCGCGAGTTGGATAGGCGGCTCATCCGAGCTTTTGCTCACCACCGACCGCAATGACACGATATGGGTTCTCGAAATGGCGCGAAGTGCCGTCTCGAGCTGCTACACGTCGTCCAACATATTTCGTACCGTCCTCCAAACGTCGACTAGCGTCTCGGTGTATCGGGGCTATGACCTGCCGGACTTGACGACGATATCGGCCGAGCCGTTCCTTTGGCACACCGCCAAGATTCCGTCACTGTATCTCCTAAATCAGTGGCCGATACGCTGTACCGTGATTTCCCCCGACGGCAGGTATGTCGCTGTGGCAGGGCGGAGAGGCCTGGCTCACTACAGCGTGAATAGCGGACGATGGAAGACGTTTACCGATCCTGCGATGGAGAATGAATTCCAGGTCAAGGGGGGAATGTGCTGGTACCAGCATATCCTCGTTGCTGCCGTGGAAGCTAATAAATCGTACGAACTCCGCCTCTACTCTAGGGAGGCGCCCCTAGATAACTCGCAAGCCCTCCACATCGAGCGCATCCCAGCGCCGATCGTGCTAGTCACATCCTGCGAAGATGACTCGGTGCTGGTTTATACACATGACAACCTCCTTCACCACTTCATACTTACGCCCGTTTCTGGATCAGTGCGCCTGATTCAAGTAGGCCAGATCGCCTTCCACGGGATCGTGCGGTCACCAGCCAGGGTGCGCGGGTTGAGCTGGATTCTGCCCGAGCGCCACCTCGCCGAAGGGGACCCGTCGCAAGACGTGACTGTCGCCTCGGTCCTATTCCTCGTTGATGGGAAACTCGTGCTGTTGCGTCCGTCGGTGTCTGAGGAGGGTAATCTCAAGTACGACATGAGAGTCATCGCGCAGAACGTCGAGTTCCACGCCAACATGCGCGACGAGCCCTTCTCCGTGCTAGGGCTACCGCAGCAGCAAATCGATGACGGCCAGCAGCAGCAATTAACCACTGCGGTTGGCGGCGGGGTTAATATACGGTCCTCGCTCTGGGTGTATGATGGGAATGGCCTCAAAGTCTGGAGCGAGGTTCAGGACGTGCTGGACGCCGTGTCGGCGGAGCACTCGCAGGCGTTGCCTGATACGGTTTATATTCCTATGGATTTCTATCCGTTGTCGATGCTTCTTGATAAAGCGATCGTCATTGGTGTCGAGTCGGAACTTGTCCAGCGGCGGGATATCAGTTTCTCGTTCTTCCGCTTTAACATCAGGGTAAGTGAACAACGAGCTCTATGCGCCAATCTAAAAGGGAACGCGACGCTAATTTTCTTTTCTTTTGCGAAAGACACATCTATTTTTGTCGGACATGCTTCGATACTATCTCGTTCGGAACATGAAGACAGAGGCCCTCTATCTCGCACAGCAGTACGAAAATCTAGAGTACTTCCCGCACGCCCTCGAAGTCCTGCTCCACAACGTCCTAGACGACGAAGTAGACGCATCCCCGCGTCCCGAGGAAGCCATCCTACCCCGCGTGCTCTCCCTACTCTCCTCTTTCAAAGAATACCTCGACATCGTCCTACAATGCACGCGCAAAACGGAAGTCCGCCAGTGGAAAACCCTCTTCTCCTACCTCCCCCCCGTCCAAGAACTCTTCGAAGAGTCCCTGCAGCGGGGATCCTCGAAGACTGCCGGCGGCTACCTGCTCATCCTACACACGCTGGAGGAGGCGGAGTCCGTGTCGGAGCAGTCGGTGAGGCTATTTTCGAGGGCGATTAGGGAGCAGGATTGGGAGCTTTGTAAGGAGCTGGCGAGGTTTTTGGCGGCGCTGGATGAGACGGGGAATGTTCTTCGAGGGGCTATGGAGTCTGTTAAGATGTGTTTGGCGGATGAGGGGAGGGGGGATGAGCTTGCGATTAGAC
>SJVG01000859.1:0-16036 GCA_034774675.1 Scedosporium minutisporum
TCTCAGATCGTCAATATTCTAAAAACCAACGACGAGGCATTTGCCATCAAGTCCGGCGGTCACAACCCAAACGATCACTTCTCTAGGGTCGACGGCGGCTGTGCAAATATGTTCCTGGAAAGGGAGCGATCTACAGTCCCGTCCAATAGTCGAGCCGAATTAGGCTTAGCCCGCGATAAGCGATGATGATTCCACCGCCCCAGTCTCACGATCGGCAGGGAGGGAAATGAGCAAGACGCAGGAACGAGCAGATACGAACACTAACTGTGGCCCACCATCTCGCTCTCAGCTCCAAGTCGGTTGGAAAAAAGAAAGAAAAATAAAATTAAAAAA
This sequence comes from Scedosporium minutisporum, assembly GCA_034774675.1. NCBI lineage: Eukaryota > Fungi > Ascomycota > Sordariomycetes > Microascales > Microascaceae > Scedosporium > Scedosporium minutisporum. The sequence continues at coordinate 334 of SJVG01000859.1, forward strand.
GCACGTCCACCTGAAAAGGAAAGGTAAGAAAAACACCCACCTGAAGTGGGTGGTGGTATTATGCATCAAATGAAGAAGAAAAATAGTCTCCGGGTGCGGGTGTGGCGCTCCTGCGACGACGAGACATAAATGGACTGGCTTCCTTCATGATATAGGAGAACTTTCCTACTCAGAATCATACCTCCCACCTCCCGTTGGTATTCGTCAGGTTCTCGTAAGGATGATGCTGATTTCCCTTTTCTCGTTGCTTTTAGCGGCGTTCGCTGCTGCGGATACGTGTGAGATCATCGACTCTACAGCAGAGATCGAGATTCATAGGCGTTTCGAGCTAGCCTATACGGTCGAACAGAGCGAGTACTGGTCCACGGCGTGTAGCGCGCTAAAGCCATCCTGCATCCTATATCCAACCAACGCGGATGAAGTGTCTCAGATCGTCAATATTCTAAAAACCAACGACGAGGCATTTGCCATCAAGTCCGGCGGTCACAACCCAAACGATCACTTCTCTAGTGTCGACGGCGGCCCGCTCATTTCGACTGAACAGCTCAATGAGGTGACGCTGGATCGTAAAGCGAGAACTGTTCGGGTTGGCCCCGGAAATCGCTGGGAGGATGTCCTCGGCGCCCTCGATGGGACTGGGCTCGTGGTGGTAGGAGGCCGCGTGGGGAATGTCGGCGTTGGAGGGTTCCTTCTTGGAGGTAACGTGAGCCAAGGGCTACTACGATGCGGCCCCCAAACCCCAACCCATCCAGCTCGGGCGTTGCACGTCATTGAGAATAGGAGGCATACTAACCATGGGCAGGTGGCTTAAGCTTTCTGAGCGCCCAACACGGGTGGGCTGCCAATTCCATCTTGGAGTATGAAGTTGTCCTTGCCAACGGTACTATCGTCACAGCATCCCGCACCCAAAATTCAGAGCTGTTTTCCGTCCTCCGCGGGGGCGGAAATAATTACGGAATTGTCACCTCGTTCCTCCTACAAGCCTATCCTCAGGGCAACATTTGGGGAGGAACGATGGTCTTCCTAGATAATGAGAAGACGGCATCCGCTCTGCTGAAGGCTGTGCGTGATTTCACCGAGTATTGCGATGACGAGAAGGCCGGCTTGATCCTGACTTCTGTGAGAGCCGTCGGACTGCTCGATATCTGGGTCATGTTCGCATTCTACGATGGACCGACCGTTCCCTCCGACGTTTTCGCGAACTTCACCTCCGTTGGCCCATTCCTAAACACGTGCAAGACCCAGTCGTACAGCGCTCTCTTGACAGGCAACAACGCCGCCGTTGTGAAGGGGAGCATCTACAACATCGGCACTGAGACAATGCCTCTCCCGAATTCAACACATGGAACCGAGGTCATGGAGACCATTCACCGCCACTGGCGTGGCATCAGCGGGAGCGTGCAATCGGTTCCGGGTGTGATTGCCAACATCGCCTACCAACCATTCCCCAAGAAGATGGCTCGTATCGCGCGGGCCAAGGGCGGTGACTTGCTGGATATGGATGGTGACGTTGATCGCATCATTATTGAGCTGAATTACAGCCACTGGTTCAAGCTGAACAGGGACAAGATTGACAAGGCAATGACCCGAACATACGAGGGCATCAATACACTTGTTCAAGGGTTCCAGGCCAGCGGAAAGCTTCCCAACGCATACCTGCCTCTGTTTATGAATGACGGGTATTACCGGCAGGACATCTTTGGTCGGTTGAGGGCGACTCAGCGGGAACTTGCTCAATCCGTTGCCCAGAGCGTTGATGCGGAAGGGATGTGGAAGAAGAGGACTGGAGGTTTTAAGCCTTGATTTGAAATTAATACTCTAATATCCCATTAATTACTGCACCGCACTCTTTAATACAAATCCTTTCACTAGTACTAAAAACCCTCTCCGCACGTATCCATTAAAGAATGGATCAACTCCAACTAGACTTGCTGTGGAATGTAGAGTCCTTCGTATACAAGTGTACCCACCATTGTTTTTCTTCATTAGTCGACATATCTGGAGAAAAAGGGGATAATACTTTATCGATTCGTGTATCCCCGTACCTACTACAATGGCCTCTTTTTCATATAGTGGTGATGGCCCAAACCAACCAATCCGATCCGTCTTGGCCATCAAAAGATGGTTGGTTGGACTTTCTGGAACCCTGCGAGATTCCGATCGACGAACTCTCGTACTCACTGTCTCCTCTTCCGCCCTTTCCGCCATTTGTCTCCACCTTCAATTGTTGGCATTTTGTGGTGGATACCGTTATAGATTAGAATCATCTCCACATCAAGTATCTCCTGATAATTCCGCATGTGGGCAGAATTGGTCTCACAGTGAATGATGGCGAGACTACGTAGTACATATAATGATATAATAATCTGGAGAAAATCTTGTCGAAGCTGGCCGGGCCTAGAAGCAGTTTGACTACTATCCCCACGGCATTTACATGGCCTACCACTTTGTAGAGGAAGAGTACTTGAGAAGATTATCCCGGGCTCCTAAAGTGCAGCCAATGGGAAGAAATCTAAAATTTGAACTCATATTACGACTCAGGGGGACTCACGCCGAATGCTTAGGCCTCAACTCGCACCTCTGGCTAAGCTTTTCAAGGGCAGCACCAGCACAAACCGCAATTCATTACGGCATCATTTGTTCAGGTAGATCGATTATATTGAGCAGTAAAAATAGTAGTGCCGCCGGTTCTAATCGGCTCTAACCTCTATCAGGCATACCAGGTTGGCTCTTCGAAGAGGCGTGTCTGCCTTTCACTAGTCCTATATGTTCTCGAGGCAGCCGCGCCCTTGCTACCCCTAATACATGGCTGGAGTGCTGTATTAGAGATATTAGTCATTCTTCTTGGAGCCAGCGGGTTCTTCGTGGGCAGCATTAGCATACAAGTATGCTATTTCACCTCTACGTGTCACGCGGAAGACATGCTGTCATTAATCTGTCAATGGCCGAACTCGAGTAGAACCGCGACTACTCTACATATGAAGGTAGGGGCACCAATACATCTTTTTGTTGCTGCCGCCAGAACTCGGATGTATATTGTGGATCTACTGAATGTCTCCGTCCTCGCCTCACAGTTGGCCAATATTCAATATTCAAGCTACCCTTTAACCATGACTACCTTAGCACCGAATTGAATCCTTCTGCAGATCGCAGTCCTTGGCATATCCATAATCACAGCAACCTCCATTCTTGTTACACTCGTACACATGGTTCCAGCCCCCCCCACTACCTAGCTTCGTGACGACAAAATCGTTTCCCCTCCAACAAAGGCCGCAGTACTGGCCCTGGGGTACCTTCTGGCACTTGCAGCCGTTATTCTTGCAGGCTCGCTTCTCGAGGTCTCGGTCTTGGAGGGGGGCGACTTGGGCCTCGGGGTTGATGGCTATCCTCTCGCGGACGAGGAGGTCACGAGTTTCTTTGTCCGTGTCAAGGCCCAGGACGGAGGCTGAGGCGAGGGTGAGGAGAGAGAGGGTGGGGAAGAGCTTCATTGTGTTGCTGAAGAATTCTCTAAGAGATGTTTGGGGAGGCGATCGATGTTAATGATGCTCTTGGAGCTTGGAGAGTTAGAGGGCCTCGGGGACAGTTGAAGCTCTGGGAATGTCATGGCTTTATATAGACGACCCTCGTCCACTCGACATGGCGATTCACTGCCCCGCCCAACGCCGAGAGTCTAGAAGGCGACCAACACGTATGACCCTAGGTCTCATCCGTATGATGAACACGGGAAACATACATACCTGCCGACCACGCCCCTAAGGAGCAGAGGAGTAGTTCGGGTAATACGGACTCTATATTTTCAACCTAAAAAAAGCACGAATCGACGGGTTTCCCGGTAAATAAACAGATTCTTAAGAAGCCGATGATAAGTAATTAGATAAATAAAAAGCAGCATATACACACCCTAACCGATGTGGCCTATCAACGCTCTGGAATTTAACCGTTCTTTGTATTCCTATCCCTACCATCGGAGAGTTAAGTACCCAGATTGATTATGTTGCGGCCCACCAAGTGATTCCCCGCTCGTTTCTGCAGGCTTCCACTGATCAAGGCGGCTCGAGATTGGAAAGGGCTGAACGTTCTCCCGGGCTTACGATTTCAAAGTACAAAGCCTCGGAAAGAAGATGTAATTTTCTGAATCTATGGGGTGGAAGTTACGCGATGGATGCACAATATATTGACGGCGGTGGTGCGTGAGAAATCCATATCAAAGTTAGAATTGGCCCGATGCGAGTCATACGAGCTTCTCCAGAGGAGTTCTTTTTGCTGGGGCGTACTTAGGCTTAGGGCTGGAGGCTGGCTTGTGGAGATTCTACGAAGTTTCGTCATCTATGGAGACAAGGGCTCGACTATTTAGCGGTTGGTGGGACATTCAATCGATCCTTCACTCACTCATGCCGTTTGGGTGTTCTCTTTGAAGTCTGAAACCTCTGGTCGCTTCACGCTAGCGGTATTATAGGGTTTTCCTGTTTATCAGGCCTGCTGTTCATAAAGGTGAGGATGAGATCTAATCCGGGGCAGTGAACATACGATGGCCCTTAATGGTATTAGTCAATCAGCCTCTCTCGTACTCTCTCTTAATTAAACTAACTGCATTGTTATTGTTGCCTATGTGAGGAGCGATGGGTGGATATCCCAAGAGTTTTAATGTTGCTGATCACCACTCTGCTGAGATTATGCTCTGAGCTGAGTATCATAGGTATCAATACGCGCAAGCCGTGAGGCCACGTTGGTGCGTGAGGGAGAACTCGTCTGATGATGAACCTGTTGGAAAGGAAATACTCACACCAGACACGCGAGAAATCCTTACCGCAGCCTCCTGCTTCAGGCCCCCACCCAGTGTGTTCATGTCACCTCGAATGTGGTATCCGAAGTCGCCACATCCCGAAAGTAACCCTTCCCTCTTTTTTTCCTATATACCGTGTCTTCCGCGATACAGACTCCCAGACACCCCGGCTGTTAGTATCCGCAGCGCAAATCTAGTCTCAATGTCAGTCTATTGCAATGGAAGGACCGTTGAAAGGCTTCCCACCGCCCAACCCGGCAAAGAGTCATGCTCAGTGGTAAGCTAGAGAAGTTACTTTTGGGACCTCCCCGTGCTATGCACGTACCGAATTCCCTCGATCTATTTTGGCAGTTTTTGACTCGCTCATCCTCCGCGGAGTCGGTCCGTTTACCGCAGACCTGGAGCATCTTCGGGTCCGCCTAGCTTTCATCAGGGATGTGCCGAAGTATAGGGGGCAAACACCTCCCCGGGTGTGGGGTTGCTCTGGTTACTAACTCCACTCGGCGGAGAGGAGAAAGAGTCGCATCATATAGCGATCTATGGAGATTGGCGATACGGATATCTCGAGAACAGATCAGAGAGCGAGCGTCAGTAATCGTCAGAATATCCCATGCCATCTGATCGGATACATGAGACTGGTTCTATCATCGTCGGGATTTTCGTTTCAACTGTCAATACAGCCGATAGTCTGATGCAGGTGCTATTTCAATAAGATAGGATGCGCACGTAACCGTGGAAGTCATCATCATTCGCTCTTCTCATATCAGGAGTTGGCAACATTTTTAGCGGTATTTTCCACCATCTGCGCCCTCATATATCCCATTATCTTCGTTGACAGATCGCCTGCATTTACGCTTCATCTCAACAAGGCGTCATATTCGGAAAATTCCGTGGATCATTCATCACTGTGATCCCCAGGTTCCATCCCAAACATGCGTTTAAGAACCGTCCAGCAAGAATCTCTCTTGTAATAGAGAGGCAGAGCAATCCGAACTACACCGTTCCGCGGTTTCTGCTCCTCCTTGATACCAATAGGCCACTGACCACAGTACATCCACTCCAGGCTAGGTAGCACCCTAGCATACTCCTCGACCTCGTGGAGCATTCGGTTGCGGTGGTAACGCTCCCAGAGCTCTGGGTGATCAGGTTCGGGAGGGCCACCGCGGCGGCGATGACGAATAGTCGTAAGCAAAGAAGAGTTGATCCCGCCCAGCTCCAGGCGATCTAGAGCAAGTTCACGTTGGGCGGTCGTTAATTCTATATGCAGGTAGCGCTCGTAGTACGCCTCGAGATGAGTGGATATTTCGAGACCGGGAGCCACGTACGTGTCACGCGAAAAGGCGAGTCTCTTCAACTTTGGTAATCCTCTTAGAGCCCAACGCATCGCGTCATGGTCAATCAGCCACTGGTGGCGCCAGCCTCGGGACTCGCCCGCGCTCAGGCTCAGCTGCTCCAGGGTCCCAAGAGACCCAATTGCCGCCAGCGATTCTACAGGTATAGAGGCAATGTTGGGCCTTGTAGCTTCGTCCGTTCCCGGTCCAGCCCATGACAATGAAAGGGAGGTGAGGTTTGACCATCTGCCACCAGTTAGGAGTGGGACCAGAAGGGAATTCATGAGTTCTGGAGAGACCTGGCCGACCGAGAGTTTATTGGCGTGCGAATTCCGAGAGATGAAGTTGACGACTTCTAGCGAAGTTGCGAGATCTGGGTGGCGGAAAAATTGAGGCACGACGAGCGTCTCGAGGTTGGGTAGGGTTGGACATGTCGAGATAGCATTCTTGAAATCCTCCTCTGTTCCAATCGGCAAGGCGAGGTGTTTTAATGGGGCAGAGAAAAAGGAACGCCATCCCATCTCATCGAATGCACATACAGTCGCCGAGAGATCGAGGTACTCGAGGTTCGCGAACATCATTGGTTCGCAACCAAATGAAAGCATCCTTTCGGCAAGCATGGGGCCAATCGCCAGGCGCTCCAGTGTCACACTGCACCTCTTCAGAAGAGTAACCAGAAGAGGTGACACGCTTTCAGCCTGCTTAGCCTTGTGGAGCCCCCTTTGACAGAGCCCGGCGTCGAAGCCGAGCGACTTCAAAGGGACCGAGACCGGCGTTAGTGGCGGCCTGAGAAGGTAGGCACCTCCTATATGAGCCGTGGAAAGCTTGAGGTGACGTATGGACAAATTTGTGACGATCCTGAAGAAGTTCTCTTCGAGGCACACCCCATCGTACCATGATACCGCCTCAAGGTTGGGCATTGCGTATTCCATAGCCGCTAGTAGAGGAGCTCGGTACTTGGTAAGATACTTTTCGAGTGCCTTTTCTCCCAGTTCAATAATCTGCTCGGGGGTGATGTGGCAGCTTGGGACACGGGCTCGGAGGACGTTGAAGAAGTCTTGGTGGAACTCGGCGACTTTGCTCGGGTGGGAGTGGACCGTGAGTGTGCGGATACACGGTCCGATGAATGTTGGGCTCACAACATTGTTCAGGATGATGCCCGGACTTTGCCTAATGCGAGCCTCCTTCTCGAGACTGTGCAAGAGATGCCATGAAGTTTGGCTGTAGTCTAGACATAGATCGGCGTACTGGCACGAGCCAGCCAGTTGCCTACAGTCCCTGCTCACCTGTGCTAATTTTGCGAGGGTACGCTTGTCATCCGCGATGAAGTCTATAATGCTGGCTAAGATCTCAAGCGGCAGACTGAAAAGCGGACTGGTTGAAGTGACGGGCCGTCCTTCCTTGACCTTGGGAAGCAGCAGCGGCAGCCGCTTGTATTTCACTTTGCCAAAGTTGTCTGTCTCGAAACCCAAGGATTGGGCGTGAATGAGAACGGAAAGGTCGTGTCCGGTCATGGTTTCAAGGATTTGAGATGGCAAGATCATAGTCGGTGGTGAAAGAGTTGAGGGCAAACAGTCTGCTCTGGGTCGAGCGCAGTGAAACGCGGTGAGGATGGGACAGATAAATGGCCCGATTTCGGAGCGTTGCGTGATGTGATGGTGGTGACGCTAGGACCACTCCCAAGGGGGGAGTTCCCCTGCCTCCCAAGTCTCGGTCAAGCATTTTGCCAGCTGCCACTCCATCACTGCAGCCCATTCATTCCTCAATGATCGTGCAGCGGGGGTTAGGTGCTGGGCCTGAGGAGTGGGCCATTCTCTTCGTGGCTCTCAAGCGGATGGTTTCGTGCAGTGAATGTCAAGAGGACAGTTACATTCCCCCAAACCGTGCTTTCGTCGCCGTCAACATGAAAAACACAAACTAGACCGGGCCGGGCTCTCCAATTATAATTATTCTTCCTTGAAGAGTAGTTGTTGTCTTCTCGGAAAGTATTAGTAGTATGGATAAAAAAGGAAGAGAAAATGGCAAAAAAGATCGCATGCGCTGCTCTAGTTCAACTTCGAATGAAGGATTTCCCCGCTGGGCACGTAGCTACGAAAAATACTTTTTTCTCTAACTTGCTAGGCGCTCTAATTGACCGCGAGGTCACTGGTCGCAGTGTTGGTGCTTAAGCTGCTCGGTCGGACGTTCCTGCCATAGCATCATATAAAAGCATATAGCGGGCCGTATGTGTCGAGGAAGATGCGGAATGCGCTTCTTCCATTGGGCTTAGCACTAGATGAGTCCAGGAAGAGAACTAAGCTGAGTAGCGAGTAAGCGTGTACATTGATTATCTATGAGAGATGGACCCAGGGGAGGGAATTGCAATCAATTTGGAGGCGTCAAACATGTGTGCTCATACACCAGGCCTTTCGCCGCGAACCTTAAGCCTGTCTAATTCCCCTCAGCCAAATTCCAGCTCTCACTGTCGTCCCCTGGACAATATCAAAATCCTGCTGCAGAACCAAATCTGGCGCCGCAAGCACATTGTCAAGGGCCACTTCAACGGCACCTATGTCTTCTTCCTTGTCCATCAAGGCGATTCTTACTGGAGGACCGGGAACCATTCCTGCCTTAATCTCAACGTTAAAGGCCTGATCAAACGAAGGATTTTCAATGTCCGTGCCAGGGGCATCGCTCTTAATCGCAGTGCGGAAAGCCTGTTCCCCCCAAGAGACTTTGACGCTCGGCTTCAATTCTTGCCGTCTCCCTTTGATACCAAATGCTGAAGCCACGAGCACTGTCAAGAGTCCGCATATACCGGATCCATCGTCAGAAAAGCTGGTTGCTTCAGGTACAAAGCGGAAGAAATTCCCACTAAGCGTAATCTTCGCATCCGTGGGTTGATCCTCGTGGTTCAGATTTATCTCTTGCTTGCCACTCGCAACAAGGAGTTGCTTTACGGTAGTAGAACCAACTCCAAGGTTGTCATCCGAGATGGTGTCATCATCATTGACTTCGAGTTCAATGACTTGTTCGATATCGCAGACCAGGAAATCATGAGTCTCGTTCCACTGTGGATGGCGGTCGTTTTTAATCGTTGACGTTTGCCACTGGTCCTGTGGCGAGACGTTAACTTTGACGAAGCAGTCAGGAACGTCGTGCACCAGTTTCTTGAGTATATTCCGGGTCTTTTTCTCTTCGCCAAAATTTTGGCCACTCTCGACGGTCAGTCGCAGGACACCAAGCGGGTGTTGGTGTGTTTTGAAGTAGTCATTATTGGAATCGAGCTTGACGAGGAAGCGTTTCGGGAGCACGGCCATGGAGGAGATTATGCTAAGCGCTATTTTGCGCACAGCACGATCCACGAGGCCGATGTTTCCAATACCGCCTGCGTCGGTAAAATCTAAATGTAGTCGTGGCGGGCTGATGAAAGCGACTTGGGCGGCCCCAATCTAATGACCGGATAAGTTAGCTGAAATTGCCGTGAGAGGATGAGGGGGGGAACTTTTACCAGAGGAATGACATTCGTCAATGGGCAAAGGAGAATAGAGAGCTTTCCATTCAGTTTGATATGCTGGACTCCCTAGACAAAAGCTATTCAGCTCAGGTTCACGCAGTCATAGGTGAACTCGGAAACATACAATTTTCGGGAGCTTCTCGGCATTCAGCTCAATATCACACACCCCATCCCAGTCAAGGTCCATGACCAACTTGATGCCTCCGGCCTCTGTCTTATGAACATCGATGTTGGCGAAATGGATAGGCACTTTGCCGAAATCGATCTTCGTGAACCGGAGGGAGTTAAGTGGAGGAGGTAGCATGCTGGCCAGCATTGGCTCAGCAGCATCTTTGATTATTCGGCTGCCGGCGATGCAAATGTTTGGCCATAATTGGACGATCAGTGCGTTCAAGAAGCCTGTGTTTGCTCATTAACATTCCATACAGAAGGCCAAGTCTCGCCAACGAAGAGTGTACTTGCCAGGTGATTCAGTCCCATCTAGGGCGGTAAGTGACTCTACGAAAGACGCCATTGTGGGCTGGGCTGCCTTCAATATTCGATCCAAAGGAATGGTTATTATTAAGGATAGAAGAGATCTGGTATTCCGAATGTGGCCGTCTGCTTTAAGGTTTGGTTCACGATCTCCTCTCCTGCGAGATATCGGGTTGGGAGATGTTGGGCATGATGCGGGGTTACATGCGTGCCAAGGAACTAGCACAAATCAGGGGTTCAGCTGTAAAATACACGAGGAGAGGTATCGCCATTTCTCCTCCTCCAACGTGCCATCGTCGAACTTGAGAGCTTTATATTCGAATTGGTCCGAAGAGGTGGATACTGAAGACCCTGCAATGGTCACTGTTTCCGGAACCCGGCTACTAGCGTGTTGAATAATGAACGTGGGGATTTTAATCCCCAAGGGCTTAGATTCCGCCTCTTCTCGTCTTGGGTGTGATGGGCAATGTCAAGCCACATCGAGAGAAAACATTATGGTGAGTACCTCCCACTAAGTCTCAGCCACTCCCCCCATACGTACGGACTACAGAGTACAAAAGCCCCGATGTGTTCGACTAATAAAGGAGCGAGGGGAGAATAATACCTCGCAAACGTTGAAATTGTCGGACCACTCTAGAAAAAAATAAATAAATGAATTCGGACTTGGTTGCAAAATGGCAATAGGTTCAGTCGGGTCAGCGGTTGTTAGATAGCAAAACGCAGCTTGTTGATCGGGTTTCTCTGTCGGTTATGGGACAAGAACAACACACTTGCCGATACCTGTGTGTTCCGCCGCCACTTCAAAGCCATGCGCCCAATGCTCCAACTCGAACTTCTTCGCATCGACAAAGTGCTTGCCTCTGGGGAAAAGTCCTCGCTCCAACATTTTGACAAAGTGGATAATATCTTCCTTCTCACCCATCAGTTTACCTATCCGATGCCTTGTTAGTACACCCTGGGTTGAGTATCATGCGTCACACAGTTCTAGGCCACCTACCTTTCAGTGTGATACTGTTGCTCATCACTTGCCTAACCCAAATGTTCGGTGTAGCACCCATCAGGCTGACCCTCCCATTACGTCGGAGCGCCGATATGGCACTCCTAGTATGCGTCGACGTGGCGGCAGTCTTTGGCGTAAAATCCAGCACAGCATCCACCGTGCCGAAGGCTTTCAGTGCAGCGGCATCTTTTCCTTCATCCCCAGTCATGGCTACAGTCTCGATATCGGCTCCTGGGTTTCCGTTTCTAACGTGCTTCTTTAAATTGGCTAGCTTCTCTTCATTTCTTCCCATGGCAATCACTCTCGCGCCCATGGCAACAGCGACTTGCACTCCCGCCCCACTGTAAGCTCCCGTTGCCGGACACACAATGATCGTCTCACCGGGCTCGAGCCTAACGTCCCTTAGACCAGCGTATGGGGCGAGCAGATGTGCCATGTACATAAGATCGTGCAGCGAGTATCCCAAGTCTTTGCATAACCGAGTCTCATCAAGCGGAGTACAGTTCTCTAGCGGCACCTTGGTAAATTCTGCAAATGTCCCCGAGTCGCGCCAGACGTCCCGCATCAGCTTTCGGCTACCGTCGCTGAAACCCTCATGGATCGCCATCAAGAAAAGGGAGTCCGGGTCATCGCGGGAGCGGATAACGGAATCGACGTACACTAGCTGCCCCGGCTTCAAAGCTGCGGCATCCGGCCCAACCGCGGCTATGTGGCCAATCGCGCTGTAACCGCCAATCAGGGGAGTCGGAAACGGATAGGGTCGATCGCCATTGTAGATCTCCCGATGGAATGGCAGTACGCCAGCCGCGACGACACGAACGATGGCGCTGCCAAAGTCTGTCTGCGGTGTCGATAAAGTTTTGACCTGGAAACCGGAGCTTCGGTCTTCAATCACAAGGGCACGATAGTGGGGTGGCAGCTCGGCACCCATGACGAAGGTTGCACGACGTTTGTGATACTAGAGTGAACTAGAGTCCTGGGGCAACCCGACTGTTACTTGGTAGCATTCGTGAAGAGGCAAAGAAGGCTGTCGATTCGATGAAATTGATATGCCTCAATAGGCGATTGTCCCGCTTGAGGGGCAGACGCCGGCCTGTAGATAGAGTCTTATTACATAGAAGACACACTTGAATTCACTGATGGCGTGATTCTGCACCAACCCTCTTTAGGAATGCTGACAGGAACTCGACCCCTGGAGCGCGACACTGAATGGCCATCGCTGATCAGGCAGGCACCGCCAGAAGGAAACCAGTCACGCCTCACCAGGCACCAAGTTCGAGCTGAATAAGCATAGTCTCTGCTAACCCGTAAATCCTTCCTCAAGTTCTTCAATAGATCGGCCTGTCGACGGTCTGCTCGGTCACACCTCGCCGCCCCGAACTTCCTCACCAGAATGCTCCCTTAGTGGTAGCCGAATTCAGGGAGCTCAAATATTTTTCTTTTCTATTTCGGTATCCGAGCCGCATGCTTTATTTGCCTTTTCTTCTAGATTAACTTGCACACAGGGTCTGAGATAAAGGAGGCTGGGCCGTTCTTCGACATCATTCTTGAATATGCTCATTACCACCTAAAGCGTCGAGGATAGGGGGGCTCTGGATTGAACCCTGCGCACGAGAGGATCAAATATATTTTCACATGGGCTACTTGATGATCTTGGAGAAGAGTGGGAAACAAACGAAAACTAGTTGACTGGAGCGCCCGTCTATACGGACCGCTAACAGGCAAATGCTAAAAAAAAAAAATAAAAAAAAAGTGTGCAGGCAAAAGGAGGAGAGGGTGCTATTCCACCACGTGGTTGAGAAGTCTCCACTTTCTTCTGTTTGCTATTAAAAGAACAGGATATGGGTAACAGCGAGCAGGCGCAGGATTATAAGAAAAAGAAGGAAAATGTAAAGCATAGGCGCTTAGGCAGCAGACTTCCCAGATTCCATATTCTTGGCGTTGATATCCTCCTCGTGTTCAGCGAGACGAACCTCCTTCTCCACCTGCTCGAGGTCGATGTGGGCAACGGCGTCATCACCATCAAAAATGCGAGCAATCTCCTCCAGAGTAGGGCCCTTAGTCTCAACATAGAAGAACCAGACGAATATAAGCTCGAGGAAGTCCCAGAGAGTGTAGAACAACATGAAGTTCCAGTGGTTGGGAAGGTTGTTCCATGCCAGCAAGTTGGTCTGGTTACCAAGAGCAAGGATGGCCTGAATAGTAATGTTCAGAATCATCATTCCCTTGGCACGGAGACGGAAGGGAAGAATCTCCAAAGCGTAGGCGACCAAGAGGCCGGAGAAGCCGATATCATAGAAGATACCGAAGAACCAGATGAAGACGATCTGGGCATAGCCAGAGCTAGTGTTGGTTGTGCCGGAATTCTCGTAGACAGCGCCAGTAATTGTCCAGCATACAAACGAGACTACCATACCGGTGATGGCAGACAGGAACAGAGGACGACGGCCGAGCTTATCAACGGTCAAAGCAGCGCCAATAGAGACGATCAGATCCAGGATGGTCTTGCCTGCAGTAAGCTGTGAAGGAAGGTACGTATGTTAGCAATTGAATCGCTCTTCCAATTGATTGTTCTAGTATTCGGGCAACAAGTGAATGGAGACGTTTTTAACTACTTACAGCAAGCTTCTGGTTCTGTTGCTTAATACCGGCATTAGAGTAAATGTCGTCGATATAGTTGGAGAAAAGGGCATTTCCGGAATACTGCGAGATAATACCGAGGGAGATAACAATAGCAAGTCGCCATCGGTTACCCTTGGTGCGGACGAAGTCAAGATAGCTGGAGTTACGGTTGGCCTGGCTCTCCATAAGGATAGTCTCTTTGATTTCACGGAACTCAAACTGGACGGTAGCGTTGCTAGCGTCACCACCAGCATGGTGTCTCACGAGGACGTTGAAGGCCTGATCAGGCTTATCCTTGCTGATGAGGAAACGAGGGGATTCGGGAATCCACCAGACACCACAGAGTTGGAAAATGGAAGGGAAGGCCTGGATAAGAGTAATAGACCTCCAACTCCAGTCGTTGTCGATTTGAGCAGTGCCCCAGCCGATGACGGAGACGACTGTCATGAAAGGAAAAGATTAGCATTACACTTAGGACACTGCGTTGATCTGGAATCTACTCACTCAGCGAGCCCAAATTCCAAAGACAGTTGTATACGGCAGTGAGAGGGCCACGGTGCTGGGGATGGCAGATCTCGGTGAGCAGCAGCGGCGAACACATCTGAGCGGGGGAATTTCCGAAGCCGAGCAAGAAACGGCCGGCCAACCACACTGTAGGTAAAGCAATAACGTTAGTTTCTCTTGTCATCATGGACATTCTGAGGCCACGTTTACAATTCCAAAGAAGGGGGAAGGATCGTCCGCGTAGGAGGCAACTTACTTCCGTACCCGTTGGTGAAGGCGGAGACGAAAGCACCAACAATCATGATTGTGCAGCCAATCATGATAGTAGGCTTACGACCCAGAAGATCGGCCATGTAGGGGGTGATGAAGAAGGAGATGATAGAGCCAATGTTGAACATGTTAACCATGATGCCGAGGAGGTTCTCATCCTTGTGCCATTCGCCATTTTCCTCCCGGAAGACGTTGTGGTGGTCTTCGAAGTATTTCTTAAACTTGTCCATCTGCTGAGCAGCGTTCATCAACATGCCGTCGTAACCTGTGGTGGCTGAAGCGATGAGGAGGAAGATGCTCATGAGATAGAGCTTCCGGAGATGCGGTTCCTTGGTCCACTTCACCCTCTCGAATTGAGGGGCGTCGCTGCGAGCGGCATTGGCGGCGTCACCGCCGGCGTTTGCGATGGCGACCATCTTCAACTATGGCTCCCGGTGGTGACACTTGAGAAGGGGGGTGACCTGGGGGAGGACCGAATGCCTTGGGGTATGATGAAAGAAAAAGAATTTGGGTATCTCAGGACGAATTGACCACAAGGTGGAAAAGAGCAAGAGCACAGAATAGATGCAGAGAGCTTTGGGACGGGAGGGTACATAGAAATATATACCCCAAATTTCCAACAGGCCAAGCTACCCTAGCAAGCTCGGTTACTCGATGCAATAGGTGCAATAGGTGCAATGGGTGCAATGCGGTGCTGAGGCCGAAGGCTGGAGGATAAAAGCAAAAAGAGATATTGAGAATTATATACCCAAGGGAGCGGCTGGATATATAGCAGTCGATCTATGAGACCCTGGGGTCCGGTCCCGTCCCAGTGAGCACCGCACCTTAACCCTCGACCATCCATTTGGGGGGACATTTGATGTGGTGGAACGGCGTAGTACCACATGGGGCGATCCGGAGCGCAAAATACAACTCCGTGACAGGGTCGACAAGGACGAAATACAAGAGCGCAGTCTTAAGCATTGATGAGCTGCCATTGCTAGCTATAGTGGGGAAAATTGGGGTATCCGAACTGGGAAGACGGAAGCATGGGCCGAACGAACCTGAGGGCGGTCGAACAAAAGCGAAGCGACACTGACACTGGACCGTCGTACTTCGCAGTTTGCAGCAATGAAGTAGTATCAATCCATCAATCGCGTTGGCACACCACCTCCAGGCCTGCAATCTGCCCCGGGCCACCCATGGTTTGTCATCCATGCACATCAAAATGACAATAGCACACA
>SJVG01000085.1:0-70054 GCA_034774675.1 Scedosporium minutisporum
CCAGGATAGCAATCGCATGGTTTCCAATAGGGGAGTGAATACCTGGATCTATCCCGTCCCCCTACCTTGTCTGTACGTGGCAAGGTGCTCCTACGCAGTATCCTGTCCTATTATTCCGCACTACTCGATGCACACGAGGGTTCTTGCCTTCTCCCCCAAGCAAACCCCACATCTTTTTACCCCAGATTTGCGATTTGCCCCCGCCAAGCACCTGTTCGCATCCCAAAGCGCGATAGCTCAACTTATCCAGACACGAGCACAGACGTCTCGTTCCCTTTCGCGGAAACTGAGAATCGCGAGATGCGTTCTTGCTGGGAGAAACAGCTCACATGTCTGGCTCGAGATCAGATGACCTTTTTTGGCGTGACTTGATCCCCGACCGGTGAGGTATGACGTTTGTTTCATAACAAAAACTAAATAAACAAACAAAGAATAAAGGAAGGTTTAGGATAGTTTACAAAGTATAGAAATAAGAAAACAAGGGCGACGTCCTATTTCGACAGAGTCCCCGGTCTGGCCCATCCCGGGCCGATCTGAAAAGAAAATAAACAGGAAACCTTAAAAAAAAATTATCCGGCCCATGTAACGACGGAGATGCTATTCTTAGCTTTCGTCCGATCTCCCACAGGATTCTAATTTCAAATCCCAGAAAATAGGAAGGTCGTCGGAAAAGAGAAAAAAAAAAACCTAAAGAGAGAAAAACATGTGCTTAGCGCGGGAACTCGGTATCTAGATTCCGAGGCTCGTCCCTTGTACGACCCGGGATACATGTGGGCGCGGGCGTTGGGGACGGGACGTGACCCGGGTGCTAGTTGCAATGCCAATGCTGATAGTTTCGCGAAGCAAGGACCCTAGGCAATGGTTTGCTGAGACAGGACGGAGATCCATCCTCCCTCGGCGGAATCTACGTTGAGATGTCGAACCCTTATGATCTGAGACGCCTCGAGGCCAAGAAACGCTGAAGGACAACACATCAAAACTGCGGTTCCATAGCATCATGAGAGGCTGGTGTTGAACCAAGGGCATCCGGTCCTCGTAAAGTTCAATAACTTATGCTTGGCCTCTCTCCTTCATAGACTAGAGCACAAGCTCATAGCAAGCAGGAGAAACTCGGAAAATGATGAAGAAAGGGGAGAGATAAAAGATGCGAAAACAGTATTCTGCTCTACTAGACATACAGAAAGCCAGTATATACATAACAAGACTATACAAAACACCAAAAAGCCAGCAGGCCATGACCGCCCTTTCAACCCATTCAGGCACTTGTCCACATACATCAAGAGCATCTCTTTTAGCTCTTTCACACCTCACCAAAAAAAACGAAAATGAAGGGCACTTCGGGTATAACTTTGTTAAAGCTCCATGGGTATTTCTTTAAACACACAAAAAGAAGATGTAGTATGGGGGAAAAAAAAGAGAAAAAAGGCTCATGAGAACCAAGATATCCCATCCACCCTTATAAACCCTTAACACGCTCTCTCTACTTCAACTGAGAAAAAAAACAACATCTCAAAAATGCCACTCAAAACCTCATCATTTCCTTCCAATCAGTCATTAAAGAAAAGAAAAACAAAAATTCTGGCTTCATCCACTAGAAGATACCAGAAAGCAGGGATATAACACTTCTCTCCCCCCTCCCTTCTCTCCCCTTTCCCCATGCATCTTCTTTACCCCCATTCACATTGACCAAGCACAACACCCCTTACTCTGGTTCTTCTTTCAGCCGCTCTAAAAACAGCACATACGGAACCCTATCACCATCCTTCCACACGTTCCCCAACTTCTTCCTGGTAAACTCGGAGTCTGTACCAAGCCGCCTCACCGTGGCATCATTAAACTCATACCATACAGCTGTCCCCTTCTCAGGATCCGCCCTCCGGACGAAAGACCAGTAATGTCCCGAACCCGGGTCCGGGCCCGCGTGAACCACAATGCCGTAGATCCGGTATTTGAATCGTTGTCCCCAGGCGAAATCTCCCGGCGACTCGTTCCCAAAAGAGCGTTCGTTGGCGGGGATGTAGAATGGCTCAAAGTCCAACTCTTCGATGGGGAATTCGATCTGCCGTGTTATCTTCTTGGTAATGCCGCCAACCACGCGGAACCGCAAGAGTTGAATAATGATAATCTCGGGGAGCCGACCTATCCACGCTGTCCGCGTCGTGGTTCCGGTGGCCGAGCACCCGTCGCATTTATAACCATCGACGGTCTCTGATCTGTAATAGTTCTGGAGCAAGTCATTGAGCGTCTTCGCGCCACTCGTGATGCCGAGTGGAAGGAAGAGAAAAGGCAACACGGTGACTTGGGCCATGCTACACTTGCAAAGCATCCTGACCACCTCCATGCCTCTAAAGTACCTGTCGACGATGGTGTCTGATTTCTCGCAGTGGTGATTCCAATCACGTATCACCACTTCTTGTAGTGACTGATTCTTTTTGGAATCCAACTTTACGCTCTGCTCTCCCTTCGGTCTCCGATTGGTTTCGTTCTCCATCGCCGCGAAAACGACCTGCATGTACTCGGCAGTGTCTTGCTGAGTACCGTTATCGCCGAATTCAGTAGAGTGGAATTTCGTTATGTGGCGAAGATACTCCTATATGAAGCCCAAGGGTTTATAGTCAGTTAACTGGGACCCTTTACCTAGGAAGAGACGCGGGAAGAGAAGATTTAGGCCAGGTAATTGACAGGATGCAGGACCATATTTAGAGTGCGTGTGTGAAAGAGCTATCAGTCCTGCCTTCGCGCTTCTAGTTGGATTGGGAAAGGGGGTCAAAGGGAAGAGAGACGGAAGGGGGGGTGGTGTCGAGGGAAAGAAAAGGAGAAGTCAATGCCTACCATGAAAGTCTGGGCCTTCATAACCTTAAAACAGCCCTGGTTCATCCACTGGAACAGGTTCCCAATAATGTTCATCAGGAGTTGCGGCGGATGATCATCACCGGGCGGCATCCATTGGTTTCCATTTCCCTGCCTCCAGCCTGCTAGCTCATCTCCAAAGCCGGCCGTGAAGCGCCATACCTGCAGAATGCTATTCGAGTAACACCACGTGCCTCTATTATGGAGCCCTGTTACGTGGGCTCCATGCGCATCGCTCCCCTCGGGGAGTGGCAATGTCTGCGTTACCATGGCAGTAGCGGTCCCCTGGTCATCATGGGAACTTAGACCACTATAGCTAGGCCGGGGGATGGCCGGCGCTGGACGCGTTGGCGGTGCTGGGAGGTCGTCATACTTGGAAAGTTGGTAGTCTATCGAACTTTGTGGCGAGTCGAGAGGGTAAGGAGATCCAGAAGTCATCGACTCCTGCTCCACCATGACAGGCGGGAACCTCCGGAGGAAGTCTTCGGTTGAACGTACAAAATTTGGTGAGTGGGCCACGTCCATGTCCTCTTTTTTCAAGGTCTCCTGCCATTGCTTCACTTCCTCGGGCTTCAGCGGCTTCACGTTGTATGTAGATAGGTGCCGAGCGCTAAAATGCCTTCCCTTCAGCCCGGCAGGATCTGCTTCCTGCGCCGTCACCGTCACTGACATTCGTGTAGAGCGTCTAGTACTGGAGGATGATGCCTGTAGTGAGTTGGGCCCCATGAGATCGGTCCAGGCCTCGAGGCCACCAGAAAGGAGCTTCGGGGGATTTCGCAATTCACGACCATAGTTGAAGTCTACTAGGGCCCTCCGTAATGAGACGAGGGCCTTTCCAGCATCGGAGGACGGGATATAAGGGGTGGTGTCGGAGTCGTTATCATAAAAGACGACAAGCTCAAATTTGTTTCGTCGTTCAAACGCTAGTTGCTCTTCAGCCGGGGCCAGAACGTTGCTCTCGCTTATCTCCGCTGCAGAGATACTATCTCTAAGGAGAACGGATGGCTCGATGCAGATGGTATGTTGGGATAGGATATGACCGCTTTCGAACTCATCGCGGGGCCGAACATCAATCAACAAAATGTCGCCACTCCGGGACCTCATCAAGTCGCAGAGCTGCTGGGGCGTCAAAGTGTCGGTGGTGGGGATGGGCATCGGAGACGTCGATTCAGTGGATCCGCGTGCACTCCGCGTGCCATTCGTCGCGGGTTGATGTAACACTGATGCAGTGGTAGATCCGCTACGAACGCTAGAAATGGGGTTGCTCGAGCCCACAAGGCCAAAGTGGCCCCGGGTTGTACTTGATGATAGTTGCGAATCTTCAGTGATCACCGTGCCTCTTGCTGGGCTGTATATGGCGTCAGGCACTTTTGGGAGGTTGGGCACAGAGACTTCGGCGGCAATCTTCGAAGCGCGCGCCCGTGACCCTCTCGGTGCCGGGGGTGGAGGAGGAACGAGTGGATGCGTCTTTATCCGCGGGTCCTGTTGTGGTTGCTGCTGTTGTTGTTGTTGTTGTTGTTGTTGGTGGTGGTGCTGCTGCTGCTGCGCTTGTGACGCTGGCCCTCTCAAGTTTGCGAATCGGGCGTTTAGGTCACTCGAGTCTGTTCGATGATGGCCCGACCCAGGCCGTATCGCATTTCCATGGAGAGCTTGGGGTTTTGGGTGAATAGTCGGTTTCTGTCTTGGTGAAGATTCGCCAATGGGACCATCTCCATTACTCCGAGGTCCACTTGCGCTTGGCGCATAGTTCGAAGAAGCGGCGTCCCGTGAAGTCGCAGGCCTGGAGACTCCTTTCTGGGTCGGCTGCACACCAGTCCTTTCATTATCCGCCTTTATATCCTCTTTTATCTTCTCGAAGGTGGGGCTCGCCGAGATGACTTTGTGCTGGAGAGCTTCGTACAGTCGACCCAGGCCACTCCTGTCGCTGCGAAGCGACACGTATTCCTTGTGGTGGGGGATTATCTGGATGGCGATGATGCAGCCACGGATATACTCTTGGAGAGCAAGATCGGGCCGGTTGAAGGTGACCCAGGTGTCGGCTTGGCGTATGCACCCATCGCCGGCCTCCAGAAGCTTCCGGATTGGGAGATTATGGTCAACGCCAGCGGATACCGACGTTAGGTCGCTGATATGAGGAAGAGGGCCCCTTGAAGGGGTATTCCCCCCAGCAAGCTTGCCACCGTTGGCGAAGCCATTTGCATCGTTCCTCGCCACGAACATAAGGGACTTATATTGGAAGGGGGGGGGGAACTAAATCCCCTAGACAGCGA
This sequence comes from Scedosporium minutisporum, assembly GCA_034774675.1. NCBI lineage: Eukaryota > Fungi > Ascomycota > Sordariomycetes > Microascales > Microascaceae > Scedosporium > Scedosporium minutisporum. The sequence goes on from SJVG01000085.1 coordinate 5,121, forward strand.
GGTCGGATCGGGTTGCCGTAGTGCCTTGCTTATCGCCGTCGATCACGGGCAGGAAGGTGGGGTCCGTAGGGGAGCCGAGTACTGTCGTGGGTGGAAGGTTCGAGGTCGGACGAGGTATGTCGTCGAGGGGGAGGGGGAAAGCGAGAAAGGAAAGTAGGATGGGAAAGAGGCTAAGTATCGGTGGAGCTGAGAAGAGAGCAGGCTATCATTTCGCTGTTATTGGATCTAAGACCTGCCTCGTGGCGATGGAGTGGGTGCACTTGGCATTTGTGAGAGAGAGGGAATGTTCTCGGGCAGGATTAACAAGGACAATGAGCGTGGAGTGGCGAGAAGGAGCAAGCTGGTGTGTGAAGCGGTCCTGTGGTTCTGAAAGCATCAGTGGCAGCAAAGAGATTGTTCCGCAAACAAGGTGAGAGGGTGTGGTTGCAGTGTGCTTGACCATGGACTGGAATTTTGTCACATTCTTGGATATTGCTGGAGTGGATAGCCAGGTTTGTCTGGTTCTGGTTGCAGAATGACGAGGCTCGCTTGGAGACAAAGGCGGATGTTGACGAGGGTTGCGGTTGCGGTTGCGGGACTCTATTATCCAGGGTCTGGGTCTAGTGGGCAATTGTAATCGATTTACTTCGTACTGTCCAAGTCACCGCCAGGTACATTTGCCATTTGTCAGGATACTTTGCTTCCGGCCGGTATTTGGCTGTCAGCGTGGTAACTAGCAGCACCCCGCTTGTACTGGTGGACCTGCCTTGCCCATCTGGGTGGCTCTGGCATCAATCGGGGTGTCCAAATCAATTTGATAGTTGAGATCGACGATGCAGCTGGTGATAGAGCGGACGGTGCAACCGAACGAAATACTCAATACTCAATTAATAGCGCAGCGCTCTTTTGGACTGGCCTGGCCCTGGGCTGGCCAGCTCAGCCATCACTGGGATCACTGGAATCACTGGAATCACTGGAATCACCAGCCACTTTTCGCTCTTTGGAATTTCTCATACCATCAATATATACCACGGAGTTGTATCCTACGAAATAATTATCCTACCTAGCACCTACAAAGTAAGAGAACACTCGGATAGTAGAGAATACCGCCAATATGGGCCTGCAGCGCCCAGTCCAGTCCAGTCCGCTCAGATTGGTGGTGCGGCATTGTTCGGAGTTGGGCGGCTAGGAGCGCTGTCCAGCTGGCGACAGCCTCCATGAGAAAGTGAGCGGGCAAAGCCTCAAAGTGCAACTTCATGGCAAGGCAGCCATATTATCGACTCCCCGATCAAACAACCCACCCAGCTAGTCAACCTTGGGGAGGTTTTGGAAGACGATGACGAAAGACCCAGTTACCAACGTTCGTAGTCCAGGACGCCCAGTTCGGGTTGCATAAATCAAAATATAACTAGAACATATCAAATCGAGTCAAATGGATTGAGGTTCAATCTAACAATCACAATAGATTGGATTGTTGCTCTGCTGAACAAGCCTATTCGGTCAAACCTTCCTCGAATTCTTACAGCAGGGGTATTACTGGGTCAGGCTCACTCCACAGTTTCTCAGCATGGTTGTCAAATACAGTACATCAGGTGGCGGAGAAGTACTAGATACATCCAGATCTGACATGAGCCACCTGAGCATGTCCTAGTAATACATCAATTTCGAACACACCAATGAGCTGTGCTGTGCTGTTCTTTACAAGTATAAATGTACCTTGTACAATTGTACTAATCAATGGGGATGTCCACCGTCCACTGTCCACACCCTGCCTCACCAAGCTTGCACGTGAATGAGCCAGAACAACGTCAGCTCCTTGGAAGGAAGTAGCCGCTACAGCCATCACCATCACGAAAGCAACCAAGGCTGCCACTTTAATATCCTCACCTTCATGCCCCGCCACAACTGTGCATAAGTTTCCCTTTCTCAAGACCCTGCGGCCTCACCTGCTACTGTTGCCCGGTGTTCTCTGTCCATTTGATATTTTCGATTTCGCTTTGCACAGTCCAACTGCTCAATCCAGAGTCACCATCTCATCTCCAGTTCCCTTTCGGACTCTTCCCTTCCTCCCACCGACCAGACATCTGTCTGCCTCCTTCTACCAGGAAGAAAACACAAATACAAGATGATGAGCTGGTGGTCATCATCGGCCAATACGGCCTTGGATGAACAAATTGATAAAGCGACTAGCAGTAGCTTGTATGGAGCTCTCCCTGTTCCTATCGCCCACCCTGGACCTTCGCCGCTAACCCAACTTGCCTATCTAGGGAGGATATTGCGTTGAACCTCGAAATCTCTGATGAAATCAGATCGAAAACCGTGCAGCCTATCGAGGCCATGCGATCGCTCAAGAAGCGCATCGGCAACAGGAACCCCAATGTCCAGCTGAGCGCGCTCAACGTATGATAAATCCGGGAAATCCGCCCCGACTCCCGAAGCTGAACGGTCTTGCTAACGCTTAGGATGCGTAAATATAGCTCACGGATACTTGCGTAAAGAATGGTGGAGACCACTTTTTAAAGGAAATCGCATCGCGCGAGTTCATGGATAATCTCACCTCTCTCCTACAAGCCGTTGGCCCGGCCGCCGTGAACCTCGAGGTCCGAGCGAAGATACTCGAATATATTCAGTCCTGGGCGACCGCCACCGAAGGGCGACATGAACTATCCTACATCAACCAGGTATATAACAACTTGAAGCGAGAAGGATACCAGTTCCCACCCAAGACCACCATCTCGAGTAATATGATCGACTCTAGCGCTGTATGTTATCCGGAATTATCCCAATCCCTATGATCGTCGCCCTCGCCGACTAACATGCCTTTCTACTTTGACTACAGCCCCCCGAATGGATAGACTCCGATGTCTGCATGCGATGCCGCACGGCCTTTACGTTCACGAACAGGAAACATCACTGCCGCAACTGTGGAAACTGCTTCGACCAACAGTGCTCTAGCAAGACGCTACCTCTTCCCCACCTCGGAATCAAGACGCCCGTCCGAGTTGATGATGGATGCTATGCCAAGCTCACAGCCAAACCTGCTCCTGTCGACAGGACCCCGACCTACCCACACAAGACCCGAAGCACATCTGCGATGCAGCCTAGGAGTGCCCGTGTCGATGAGGTCATTGATGATGACCTTCGAAGAGCGCTTGAGATGAGTCTAGAGGAGGTCAAAAGCTATTCCCGAGGATACGTTGAGCCAAACAAGAACGGATCCTCCACCGCAGCGCGTGTCAATGGCACTTCCCAGCCCTCCAAGCCCGCTGCCGAGGAAGAGGAGGACGAGGATCTGAAGAGAGCTATCGCGGCGTCCCTTGCCGACATGGAGGAGCAGAAGCAGAAGCACTCAGCCGCTTTGAAGGAGCAGACCCACGGACCCGCTACTTCATCATCGGCGCCCTTGACGCTCCCCAAGAACGATTACGAGCTCACCCCCATCGAGGCTGAGAATATCAATCTGTTTGCGACACTCGTCGACCGACTCCAGACGCAGCCTCCCGGAACCATTCTGAGGGAGCCACAGATCCAGGAGCTTTATGACAGTATCGGTGCTTTGCGACCGAAACTGGCGCGTACCTATGGCGAAACTATGAGCAAGCATGGTAAGGATCCCTACACAGTCACGCAAGCAAATTCTTGTATCGGAAGACGTTTCGACTAACTGAGAATCACAGATACGTTGCTAGATCTCCATGCAAAGCTATCGACGGTGGTGCGCTACTACGATAGGATGCTCGAGGAGCGTCTATCCAAGGCGTACGGACAGCACGGTTTTGGCGGATATAACCCAGGCCTCACCCGCCACACAGCGGGTCCGTATCCTACCCTCCAAACAGGCGGCGCTGGTGCGCCTGGCCCGGCCGAGAACTTTTATACCGGAGAGCAACGACAGGAGTACGGACGGCCAGCTGCCCAGCAGTACCCGGTGAACCCACAGCCAACCGCGCAGGCTCCGTATGTCGGATACGATAAGAACACAGCTGGTTCTGTCCCGCCCCAAAGCTACCCTCTGCAGCCGCAAAGGGCGGATAGCTGGCAACAACCCACACCGACTTCGGGGGCACCGGATGGACAGTACCAGCAGCAACCGCCTCAGCAGCAACAGTACCCGCCGAGTGATGCGCAACAACAGCAGCAACAACAACAACAACAACAGTCACAGCAAAGGCACCCCAACATCCCCAACCAGCCCACGCCGACCCCGTCTGCTCCCCCCACTCAACCTGACACCAACTATTATTATACCCAGCAGCAACAGCCACTGCCACAGCAGCAACCACAACAACCTCAACAGCCTAGCCAGCCCATGCCACCTCCCGGTGCTAACCCTCTAGACGTATCCCAGTCCCCGTATCCCAACCTCCAGCAGCCCCTCCAGCAATATCAGCAGACTCCTCAGTCCCCTATGGCGCAACCTGCCCAGCCCATCCAGTCACCACAGCAGACTCCTCAGATCCAGCACCAGCAGCTCCCGCCGCAGCAGAACCCGTACTGGCAACCTTCTGTTCCTCAACAACAGCACCACCAGCCACCTCCGCAGTCGCAGGTGCAGCAGCAGCAGCCTCCTCAGCAGCAATGGCAGCTCCCGCCTGTTCAAGGGTATGGCGGGTATCAACAGGAGCTTCCGAAGCAGCAACCTATAGTGGAGGAGAGCCTAATAGAGTTGTAAGAGAGAGAGAAGGCGTGGGAGGACGGAGGGCTATCGATTGCCATGGATTAAGTTAGGGCGTGGATACTGTGGAGTTCGGGCTTGTCTCCCTTTTTCGTCGTTCTTTTTTTTTTTTTCTTTTGAAGAGATCGGGAGGGGGCGAAGGAAATGTATATTTTAGAATGATGAAAGAGGTCCCTTAGCCTCAGAATACCCGGAAGGATGGGTGGTGAGTGAGTAGGTGAGTATGGAATGTGGTGGTTGATCGATGTGGTATGCTATTGATATCCAGATCCAGACGTAGCCTACATTTTACGATCTTCCTCCCATTTCGAATCCGTGACTTGGCTCGATGTAACGAGCTGTTGAATCTATGTAGACCCCGCAGACAAAGGGGGTGGTGGGTTCCTCAAGCCCTGCTTTCTTCAATCCTTGCTCTTTCCATGTTTCCCGTTTCGGCTCGATCACGCACTCTCGGACCGCCCGGTTGCCCGTAGCTTTGATTCCGGCCCTGACAAGGAAGGAACAAAAATTGTGATCTAATCCATATCCAGGGACTCACGGCCCTGGTCCTACCAGCAAGATGGAATCGCGAACGGAAGGCATCTGATAGATGCCAATTCCGCCGCTCCGGCTATAACATACTCCTTCATCGAACCATCTCACAATGGCAATGGCTAATACTGTCCATACCTCTTCTCATTCCTCCTCTACTTGCGATATCCCCATTCTCAACAGGAGTGTCAGAGGCACCTATTTCGGACTCAGCTTATTCGACTCAATAGTCTTAGAGACATAGTCGTTTTGACAGGAAAAGAATTGGGGGGATGGGAGGAGAGGAGGAGAAAAGGAGAAAAATTAAGACGTTTTTACATGACATCTCTGAACAAGACGAATCTATCAAAGAGCGTGGATTATTTCTAGCACTAAGAAGTAATCGGGACACATTAACACAGAAAGGCCCCGAACCGCCCGCACCGAGTTTCTCGACTATTGTTTTTCTGTTTTTCCTTTCACGGCTTTGTTCCTCCTGTTGTCGAGACAACTTTGAGCTCTCGAATTATCAAAAAAAGGTCCTCCCACAGCAACGCAAAAGTAGGAACCAACCAAAAAATACATAGTACATACAGGGGATATAAAAAGTTGATTTGTTTTTCGTTTTCCAAACACGCAGGAAGAGAGACAAGAAAACACACCCCCGTAAGAGATAGAAACGAGCCTTGGAGAAGGGCGAGGCGTGCGAGGTGTCGATGATTGGGGAGCAAGTGATCGGCAACTGCGCGGGCACAGGAGAAGAGGGAGGGAGTAAATGGAACTTTTCCTTGTTTTGGGGACACACGACACAAACAAGACGTGGTAGTCGAAGAAGACAAGAAGAAAAAGAAAGGCGAAAAAAAGCATATGTGGTCCTGTCCTAATGTTCGTTGCCTCCTCATAACTGCTTTCATGTCCTGGTTCCAAAAAAAAGAGAGTAAAAACAAAAAAAGAAAAGGAAAGAAAGAATAGAGAAACAAGCAATATAATGCGTAAAAGCCTATTGGTCCCCATTATCCCACGCTATATCATGCCTTCTCAGAACACTCCCTTCTTTCACCTTTCCTGTCTCCAGTATCATGCCGTTCCCATCCGGGTGCATCACCGATTCCGATAACATGCTGTATGCTATTTGCGATACCGCAAGCGAAGGATCGAAAAGCAAGCTACAGGGGCGCATGTCTGGCTTGCATCTAAATCATGTATCAACCACGCCTCAAGTGCCTGATAGACAAGTAAACCGAAGAGCACCAGGTAGTCAGTCTCTAGTAAACTCCCCTCCTCCGCCTCCTGAGTCGTTCCCCAGTAATCCTTGCAGGATGCACGATCGCGGTCTGTGGCTGCTGCCAGCTTTGAGGAAGCTTCGTCGAGAAATATACGCTAACTCTGCCAAAGGTCAGCCGCACAGGTAATCTGGAACACAATGTTCCAGATCCTCCCTAGCCATACTTGGCGCCGCTGAGCCTGGCCACATCTTATTTCTCCACTTCTTCTCGCGCTCCGGGTCTTCGTAATGGTGCCGTATCTAGTGTAGCCAGGACAGATAAAAGCTGAGTCTCGGCTCTGAGTGGAGGAACAACTATCGTCGACTCGGATAAGCCCATTCGGGGTACGAGAGGAGTAGCGTGACCTCGGCGGTTTCGGTTCAGTAAAAAGTAGAGCGACCCTACTGCCCTCCTTTCCGAGCCTTCTCCTGTGCGCGTGCTTCACGCGCTGCCTTGACTAGTGGTGCAAGATGTTTCAAGTCGACACATTGCTTCATAAAGTCATGCTACAGAGTGACGGTTAGTGACGAGGTTCCGGGCATGTGTATGTAATCAAAATGTCCTTGACTTACCCTTAACAGATCATTAGCGCTGGCTCGTCTCTCGGGGTCCACCTTAAGGGCCCAGTACAGGAAATCTCTAAACATGTCGGATAGGTTATGTTCGTCCTTGATTTGTGGCGTCCCGTTAGTAGCGATGAGCCACAGTGCGCGGAGAGGAGATTCCGTAAGGTATGGTGGTTCGCCCTCAATCATCTCGATGGCCATGATGCCAAGGGACCAGATGTCGACCTTTTGTCCGTATTCCTTTCGTGTCACTACTTCGGGTGCCATCCAGTACGGAGTGCCAACCATTGTAGTTCGCTTGTTTTGCGCATCGTTAATGGTCGCGCAGAATCCGAAATCGGCTGTAGAGAAAGTCGCCGCGTTAGCGCCAATTGAGAAAAGAAAAACTTTTTTCTCTTTTTTTTTTTTTTTTTTTCCTTTGAGAAATTCAAGGAAGAGATGCGATATCACGGCCACCGTTACAAGAAAAAAAGGAAGAAGAAAGGCGCCAAAGCGGTCGTGCGGTGAATGGGAAAGAGAGATGAAGAGATACGTACTCAGTTTGATATTCCCTTCCATGGATAGGAGGATGTTGTCAGACTTGATATCTCGGTGGATGACGCCCTTTGAATGTAGATGCAGTAGACCCTTGAGCGTCTCGCGGCATACAGACGCAATCATGCCCTCCGTCATCATGTTGAACGTAACAACATCCGTTAGACTGCCGCCCTCCATAAACTCCATGACAACCCAGAGCTCGCCTCCACACAAATAACTGTTGATGAAGTTGACGATGTTGGGGTGCGAACTGTCCTTCATAACCAAGATTTCGTTGATGATGAGGTCTTTCTTGGGCTGTTGCTCGAGGTTCATCTGCTTTATAGCGACAAGACGATTAGTCCCCCTCTCGTGACCCGTGTAGACTCCGCCAGACGCTCCCTGTCCGATCTTATTGAATCCCCGATAGATGTCACGCGGATCATCCTCGGAGCAGATACGCCTGAGTGCCGCGATAACATCGATGCCACTGCTTTGGCGGGGGCGTTGTCGAGGCCGCGCGGCTGGCGGTTGTGATACTCCTACGGGAGCCTGGGGAGGCCGCATCACACCAGCTGCATCCGGCGCTCGGCCATACTGATGCTGTGACGTAGGAGGTGTAGGCTGCTGTGGGGCGGGTTGCCTCTTGCTGGGAGCACGGCCGATCTGGCCTGAAGACATAGCCTGGGCCTGTGCTAAAGCCTGCTCATGCTGCTGAAGCAACTGTTGCTGATACGCTGCGGCCTGGGCATTCTGCGTCGTTTGGGGTGCTGGACCTGCGCCTTGCGGCATGTACGGTGATGTACCATTGACACGAGAGTTGGACCGGGATCGGAGTTCCTCGGGAAGCATGGGCACGTTATCCTTCGGCGGCACATAGGAGACCGGGGGAAGCACATCACCAGTTTGAGACATGCCAATGCCCGAGTCCTTGGTTGGGTACTGCTGTTGACCGACACTTCTCGGTTGCAAGTTGCTTGTTGGTGGTTTCGGTGCTGGGCGGGTAGGGACGAGGTTGGGATCCTTCGCGGGGGGTACAGGACCGGCACCCTTCATCGGTACGGGAGGGGGTGCCCGAGGATTTTCGAAACTTCCTTCATGGTTGACTGTCGGAAACCTGGGACTCGCGGGAGGGCTGAGCATGGGAGACATGGCTAGGTAATTCTGCTGCTGCTGATAGTGGGATGGGGACAAGGGATAAGGCGGCGGGGGTGCGCCATTGTACTGGCGCATCTCCGGGGACGCAGCAACATGGTGGAATTTCTCGAGAACCTGGTCTTCTTTTGGTTTCTCCGTGGTTTCCTTGTAGAATTGAAGGATGTCCACCATGGTTTGCGGGTTCGCCTGCCTCTCCTTCTCGGGGATGCCGCTTTCGTTGATTAATCGCTGCCATGCTTTCGGAAGGCCCTATCATAGTCGAAAATATCAGTTGCCCATTGAAACATTGGAAGGCCACAACTTAGGGAGATGGTAGCAGAAGAGCGGAGTTCATGGAAGATAAGACTTGGTAACTTTTGGCTGTAAAGACAGACATTTGTTTCCACAAAATATGTGGGATAAAAAAAGAATAGAACGAGGAAAACAAAGAAAGAAAGGAAAGGATACGCACCGTAAACTGTCCAGTATTACTGTCGTATCCTACATGGGTGACATGAACTGGGTTCTCTGGTGCTGAAATGATGGGTTTTTTTGGCGAGCCAACGAGGCCACTAACGAAACCGGAAAATCCAGACTTTTTCCTGAGAACTGCAACTCTTGGCTCCTTTGCCTCGTCCGAAAACCTCTTAGAGCCTGACACGTCGATCACCTTTGCGTCCTGAGTCTTGTCGGCGGCGCTCGGGTCGGCCATCACGAATGTCGCCGAGTGGGGGACGATCGGACTCATGATAAGGGTATCGGTGTTCGATTTGACCAACGGAGGAGGGAACGAAGGCTTATTCGCCGAAGGAGGAGGAAGTTTCGAGGCGTCGAGGCGGTTAAGAATGGCCGCACCGTCGAAAGGAGCGCCGACAAAGTCGTCGGTATTGTTGTGGAGGAGGGGCTTCTGGTGACTCTGCGGATCAGAGAGTCTGCCACTTCGAGGCGGGGAGGGCGCAGCCGTCGTAGGCGGCGGTGGATAATTTTGGAAAGATGGGGAGAATTCGGAAGAGCCAAGGAGAGGCGATGGGTTTGATCGCACAAGGGAGGGGGGATATCTGGGAGACGAGTTGTTTGACGCGTCCGGATTTGCCCTTGCGGGCGGAGCGCTTGGGGTGCGCTTCAAACTCTGGGTGCTGCGTTTGCTCTGGAGGGAGAGGTTGTCGAAGCCGAAGCTAGCATCGACGCCGGACGAAGATCGGGTATGATGAGAAGGAGGTTTCTTTGTGAGTCTTCGACGTTGAGAATTGCCGTTCAGGTTGGTGTTGGAACTATCCATGATCCATCCAAATCTGGAGGAAGTGGAGACAGAAAAGGTGAGGGTGCTTTGTTTGCTGGACTGGGCTTGCAGCAATAGCGGCGGCGACGGCGGCGGGCGGCGAGACGAGGTCGCAAAAAGCAGGGGAGCAGTTTTTAATGGATTACCCTTTACCCTGCCTGGCTGTGTGGCTCTGGTAACTATACACTGCACTGGAGAGGAGTGTACGAAAGTACGTGCTGTTTTAAGGTGTGGAGATGCGCCAACGTGCCGTACGTGGGCCGAAGAGAGGGGCGATAATTGCGATAATTGGCACAATCAATTGATGTTGGGTTGGGTTATTATTGCCCACCTCATCTGTGCTCCTAGGCCAGAGACTGGGTCCAAGATGGCGAGACCGGCGGGACGAGGTACCCTCTTGCTTGTGGAAACCGGAAAGTGGTTCTGAGCGGTCCCTGCTCTGCACTTTCCAGGGTCTGAGGACAAGTCCTGACTCCTGGGTCAGAAAAAAGGTGCAATGGAGACTTGTTTGTCGCAAAGTGATGCTTGGACAGACAATAATAGGCGGAGGGGTTTTCTTGGGTACAGAAATTATTGTACCACAGTCGGGGTGTACACGGTACGGCGTGTACTAGCACAATTCGAAGAAGGGAAGGGCTGGCGGGTCCTTCGATCGGTCCAGGCTGGGGGCCACTTGATTGTGATGGGGAATAGTGGAAAGGAGGGGGAGGGGAAGGGGAAAAAAAGGGTGGCGACGTCGATGGTGGCTGCCAGATGTGGAGGTCGAGAGACCAGAGGCTGGAAAGTGTTCTTTGGTCGGTCGAATGCTGCAAGGCGCCGAGGCGGGATTAGCCTTCGATTGATGATATCTAGGGAAGAGAGAGAGAGCTCAGTGTTGTGTTTCCCTCTTCGGCAAAAAGAGTGCTGCGGGGTGGTGGAATCTGATGTCGAGGAGGGCAAGACTAAAAGCAAGAAGGGTTAAAAAAGAATGGAAAAAATCCCTTTCTGGATGAAGTCGAATGTTCAATCTCGTCGTGTGGATTGGATGCTGAGCTCTCGAATGGGAGTCGTCGTTCGTAAATACAGTCAATCTCGGCGTGAGCTTGGTGGGACCGTTGTACACGACATTGGAGGATCGAGTACTCAAGGCAGGTACAGCAGTGTACAGTACATACAGGACGGATGGGGTCAGAGAGATCAAATGAAGAGTAAAATAGACTAATATCTGGAGACAGGGTGAGTGATATTTTATGGTATTGGATTACCGAAAATTGATTTGGTATTACTTGTAGAGCGGCTTGGGTTGAGGTTGTATTGATACAGTCTGTCCCTCAAGTCCAATGTTGTCCGTTTGCGTGTCAATGTAACTCAACTCGCGCGTTATGTACAGATTCTATGTCGATTAACTCATCGTCTAATAATACTGGGGACACTGGAAGCGGAGCAGGCTAATAGTTGAGGCAGGTACTGGCTACGCAGGTAAGTAATCTGGGATGCGGGAACAGCTGAAGGGAAGGAAGGACTTTGCTTTGACTGTATGAAAGTGGGTGGATCGAGGGAGTGATGGAAGGAGGGATTGTGTTGTTCCTTCAGTTGAAGCAAGAGCTCTGATCGTTTCAACTTTCTTGTGATAATCAATACGAGGTCCCCTTTCCACTTCCATCCTTGTCGGGTCGCGCCTGCTTAATGGAGATGGGGAGATGGGGACGAACGAAAGAGCAACGAGCCATCTCAGGCATTCAGGCGCGAGGGATGCGCTCAAGGGAATTGGACCACGCACGTACATCATAAACCGCTTCCTCGAGGACCCGGGATAGAAGCAGCTTGCCTCGACCGGAGCTTACAACTCCTTCGTTCGGCGTGGTTCTTGCTACCAGCCCAACCTCGTGGCCAGCCATGCGTTCGTCGACGCGAAGGCCGGAAGTTCGGCCTCAACCATGCGTACTTCGCACTTCATGCGCAGTCCGTTCATCAGCATCCTTCAATTGACTTCCTAATAAGAGACGAATTGGCTTTGCCTCGTGGTTCCATACACCTGCCACCTGTGTCAGGCGCGTCACGTTTGTCGGCTGAGCTTTGACTACAGTCACAGCACTATTAAGGAGGCGGGAAACATTGGTTACGGAGTACAAGAAGCTTCATGTTATTAGGCCATCGGACGTCATTAACAGAGAGCTTCCAGTTCTCACTTGGTGTTCTAGCTTGGATGGAGACTGCTTGTCTAGCGCGGCGGCATGTTTCAGCTAGAGCTTAGACTAGCTCCATCGCCGGCCGAGCAAAGCACTCCACCAGAGACCTTGTCTGGGGACCAGTGAGTCGGGGAAATGAAGATATCCATATCTCATTATCTTGCGCCTTGGTGATTCAGAGACCTGTCTCACGGAGACTGTCTCGATATGTCAGTGAAGGGGATCTTGGAATGGCCGAACTCAATCGAAGAGCTAATGTCTTTTGGCGTCTGGTCGAAGAACCCAAGTGGATTCCCCAACGCGATCGCACAGTATATTACCACGAAGACAAAACGCGAGAACAAGCTCAAGGAGGTACCCCGTCTGTAGGGCGCTGCTGCAGGGCCATCGATGTACCTTCAATTTCACATATCCAACGGTTGTGGCATCAGTGTTTTGGATTGTCTGCTGATGACTGGGGTGGCGCGACGCCATCCGAAATCTAGACTAGTACGAAAACAAGCAGCTTGGTAGTATGTACACGTAGGTCACAGACTCGATGCCTCTTCAAGGGCTTGAAGCTCTTCATTCTTCATTCTTTCTCACAGGCGCCTCCTCCGAGTTGAACTGTGACTGAGAGATACCTCGTAGCAAGGAAAGCAATGCGGCATGAACAAAAGGAGTATCTCGTTCAATGCACTGACCAGGCATATCGCCCGAGTGTTACGGGTCCTGGGTCTTTACTCCGCACAGTTTGGCTGGCCTTCTCTGGGACCGAAATGGTTCGTCCATACGTGCTGTCAGTGTGGTAAGTGGCGCCGACCCTGACGACCAGACTGCATTATGCCAGTATTACGAAGCCTGGTCAAGACTTGATCTCAATGCTTCGGACAGAGGTAGCTTTCTCGACGCAACCACATTTGAGCGGTACCTCATCTGAGAAGCAGAACCCTTGATGTCTCAGTACGACGTTACAGGACAATGCATGCGCTTGTATGGCCGTAGAATTGGCCTTCCATCAATCGAAATGAGCTTCGACTCCTTTTGATCATTTCTTCCCTGCTCGACGATTACAGCCAACGGAAAGGGGATCGTGGATATCGATTTGAATATTGCATGCGTCCTGGAATCTACGATGGGCCCAGGGTTGTATCATTTGGGCATTTCCTGGTTTTCATGGGTCGCCGCAAATTAAGTCTTTTCGTAGCATTTACTGCTCATGCTCGATGAGGCATGAGATTTTGAAGCTTGACTCTACCAAGTCGGAGACGACATGGCATCATTGTGTATGCATAAAGCATGAAGTAGGGTGCCTCGGTCTCAGAAAGACGCCAATTGAGCTCTAAGCTAAAGTGCCGAGAGGAAGAACGCTGGCCGATGATAGATGAAGGCAAGCTCATTCATACGCTTAACAAGAAGAGAATCTTCAAGGGCCGTTCGTCATAAAGCGATACTAAGTACAGAGCTATGAAGTACTATGCGGACCCATCTCGACGAAGTTTGTGGATTGCTACGTGGGGCATCCTCTGGGAACCGAATACTAATTGCCCGGAAGCCACCCGCCTGCTACCAAAGTTCCACGCTTTTATCTTGGACGACAGAACGTGTAGCAATCGACCTTGGATGATGTTTAGTCGTGTTCACCCTACCAGATGCGATCCGTCGATCTTGTGCAGAGCGGCACCCCTCCCGATCTTGCTTGTTCCTCGAAGGATTCATGAACACACTGTGGCTGCATCCCCGACTCGTTAACTAGGGTCGATCCTTCGTCATAGCCAGTTAGGGACCAAAAACTGGGACGACCTCGATCTTGGAACTGCATCCGCGCTGACATACTTCGTGTATCAATGTCAATGCGAGATGCGATGTTGTCCGGTATCTCACGCAACCAATCTGTCGAGACGGAGATTCGGGAAGCATTATATCAAATGTACGATTATTACGAGCTAGTTTATATGGCCAACTATGCTTTAGCTCCGCCTGTTTTCTAGAATAGCCAAATCTCCGTGTGCCCTTCTTCTTCAGCCCTTTATTCGCCCGTTGCTGACCTCGACAATTCCACCCACATTGATTGCCTGTTTCCTGTGGAGATTAATTTCTTGGTGTGCCACGAATATAAGTACCGGATACTTGACGAGAGAGATCGTGACTTTCATAGTTGGTACAGCCATCGGTGTGAAGACGCTTCGGAAGGATTGCCAGCCGTCGAATGTCCATTTATAGACGTCAGGCGCAGCACTCGCTTGTCGTCGACCCCAAGCGCAAGTTAGATATCAAGCCGCCATGCTGCTTGTGTCCTGAACTCTTGCACCATTCGTGGCTTCTACATGATCGATGTCTTAACTGCGGCCTGATTTGTCTGCTCCCAAATTCATCCATCCCTCACAGCGATAGAAAGAGCTAGACTACCGACCACCTCTCCCAGTGCTATTATGTGAAGGAAGCAGAGGCCCTCACACAGAACAGGCCAAGATATGGCTGGCCTAACACCATCACCAAAGTTTGTCCGAATTGGTCTCGGGTGGTGCCGCCATATAATCCAGATAATTCCACAAGGTCTCGGGTTTCTCTGCTGCTCTCACCTCTCGATCGTTTCTGCAATTATGCGACGATCATTTTGGAGCTCATAATCTGCCTCCGCCTCCACCCTCCATCACCCGTCGATCCCTTCGACCTTCTCATGCTCGGCGGCGTTTTATGTTTGCTGAATGACATTTCGCCAGATTCCAGGTTGAGTAGTGGTGAGATCCAATACCATGCGCTCACTTACATGCAACCATTCCGGGGATCTTCTTTAAGTGAGTTGACAATTGCCATCTACTAATGCATAATAGACCCGGCCGGACCTACAGATAATCCTCGCCAAACGATCAATGCTTCTTCTTGCCCCCTCAGGTTGGTCAAATCTAAGCTATAGGATTGGGTACCAAGCGCTATTAATGCAGATTTTGCCCGCATCTTCTACTCGCCACGAGTGAACCATACCCAAACGCGGCCCCCATGGGTGAAAGTGCACCCAATACATCCCACCGATGCGTTGTACGAATTAGTGCCTCTTCTGCGGCCCAATGCCCAACCGGATGGCATATTCATCCAGGCACGAAACATATCCCACTCCAAGAACTTTGGGGGTCGTCTCTCAACCGGATGAACTTTCTACTTCGAGGAAAGGGGGGAAAGGAGAAATGCAGCACCGTTGTACAACGGCGGTGCCTTGCGTTAGGGGAGGGGGCGCCGCGTCCATGGGCTCCGCTCTCTGGATGTCTGCAGATATCGACTTACAAGCAACGTTCCTTCAACATCCTTTTCATTTTCTTTCTCCATATGCGCGGGGTACCTTTACCTGGTGGTGGCTACTCCTTTACACAGCGGCTCGTGGCGATTTACGGGTGAGAGCCGCTCTGCGAAGGACGATTTCGCCATCGACTTTCCTTTCGTTCTACGGGCCCATACAGAAGCCGAGATAGAATTAAGGTGTAGTAACCAAGGACAGTGCTGGAAACCTGAGGTATCCTCTACGAGGCGACGTTGAGATCTCTTTCAGAACATTCCCGAAGGCTCCACGGTGGGGCGACTGACATTCGATTGTTGAAGAAGACAAAGCTTTGAGCGCCTTGCTTAGAAACTAATTCGAGCGAGACTCCCGCGACTGATTCCCGGCCATTGTTCGTGGGCGAGTGAACGTGGATCCAGGATGAATCATGTTGTGCTTTTCCTGACCGAATCTGAGGATCGTAACTCGTAAGCGGTTGGTAGCTGATTCTCAGAAGGCAATGGGAACAATTGAATCGTCCTGGTTCAGATCGAATTACGAAGAATAGGACAGAGGGCGTGGTTCGATTGGGCAGAACATTGGCCCACCAAAAAGAATGAGTTCGCCTCAGCTCCTGCTCCAGTGAATGAATTGTTGAACTGCACCTCAGAACCTCAGAGCAGGTCAACATGCCATCACGTGACAACTACGTCTACTTTGAGGTCTCCTCAGGATAATCGAGTGATGCCCTGGACTGGCCAATCACTAAGTCTTCTAAGCTTGTTGACAGGTGATGTAATTGGTGCTGTCACTGGCATCAGCTGGGAGCTTGTGAGTTAAAAAATGAACCTAGCTCGATCTGGTAATGTGGGGTTCCTCTGGTGCAATGAAGTGTATACGAAGTACACTAAGCTACGAAGTAAACTACGTTGCGCCAGCAATGCACCTTCTAAGGGGCACCGTGAGGGAATCCTTGTCTGTTGTAGTGCCACTGCGTGCTTGGTGCAGCAGAATCGCCGCTTATTTTGTGACCACCTTGATCAAGTGGGCTCCTCTAAACCTTCCACCTCACCCTCTTCTCCCTACGATCCTCCGATCTCAAACATCCCATCTCATTGCTTCCCGCTCTCGCCCTTTCGGCATCGCTAGTCATCGAGGAACGGATATCGCAATCCCTTCCTCGCATTGGTCTTTAGTCCCTGGATTCCTGTACTCGCCCGGTCTGAACGAACACTACGATGTTCTAGAGTCTGTTGAACTCGCCCAAGCTCTCAACCGTCTCTTCTGAATCTGCTCCTCCGGTTATTCCCAAAAGGTCCAATTGTAAACCCTGCGCTGCTCTCATAGCAGTAATTCCTGGTTACTCCTTTCCTACTGTCCTTTACGAGGTAAGAGGTCATCCATACTACGCCGCGGTCCGCCCTCTCGCGGACGCTCCCTACCAAATCACCCGACCTGTCGTTAACCCTCCGAGCTGAGACAGACCCTTCTCAAAGCCCACGAATCACCCCGCTCTTCTCAATCTTGTGTCACCGAAAACCACTAATCAACATGGCCTCTGAAATGTCTGCTGCCGAGCGAATGGCTCGCGAGCATGCCGTCACCCACCAGGCCTACATCGAGCCTGAGGACGCCGATTCCCCTGCTCCTGCTGCCGAACCGTCTTCTTCCCGAGGCCCTACCGCTGCCGACAAGGTTGCTGGCAAGCGGGCGAACCCCAAGGCCCTTGATACCGAATCCCATGAGCTCTTCCCTGAGCTTGGCTCATCCAAGGGTAAGAGTGCCGCCAGCGCCGTCCCGACCTGGGGCGCCAGGGCCAATGGTAAGGGCGCTGGCAATGGCGCCTCTGCCGGAGCTCCTGGTCCTGCCATTGCTTCTGTCGCGACGCCTGCTATGACTCTACCTGGTCGGAATGTTGAGACGATTACCATTGACCCGCAACACATTCTTCCTCGACAAAAGCTCCGACGACCCATTCCCGATATCATCAAGGACATCAACAAGAGGTCTCGCGCTAAGATCACCATGTCTTCCGCTGCCAATGGACGTCTCAAGTTCGAAGCTACTGGCCCACAGGATGTCGCACAGCAGTCTTTGAAGGACTTGGTTTCCCAGATTGGCAACAAGGTAAGCGCCCCTGCTAGCCTTCTTTGTTCTTTGGTGTATGCAGACAAGTGGGTTTACTAACGACTTTCATTTTTAGACTACCATTTCTGTTGCTATTCCCCATTCTGCCCGTGCCCATATCATTGGCAAGCAGGGATCGACCATCAAGGCCCTTCAAGAGAAGACTGGTGCTCGCATTAATTTCCCCAAGCTTGAGGAGACACAGGCTGCTGTTGATGAAGATGAGGATGCTGAGATTCATGTCACTATTGAGGGCAACACTATTTCTGCTGCCTCTGCTCGTGATGAGATTCTCAAGATTGCCGGGGAGCGTGCTGCAAATGTGCAGACCAAGCTCCGAGGTATTCCTGCTGAGTTCTACCCCTTCATTGCTGGTCCTCAGAACTCTCGTGCTCAGGCCTTGGAAGAAGCCAATGGTGTCCGCATCCAG
Organism: Scedosporium minutisporum; assembly: GCA_034774675.1. Lineage (NCBI taxonomy): Eukaryota > Fungi > Ascomycota > Sordariomycetes > Microascales > Microascaceae > Scedosporium > Scedosporium minutisporum. The sequence goes on from SJVG01000085.1 coordinate 23,005, forward strand.
GTTCCCCATCATGCCTCATGGACTACACTCCCCATCCCTGCTGCCCCGGCTCCTGGCCAGCGGCCCATCTTCTCGGCCGAGGGTGTCGAGGACCATATCTCGCTGGCTGGTGATCGTGCTTCGGTTCAGAAGGCTCGCGCCGAAATCGAACACCTTGCTTCTGAGCTCGAGAAGCAGCTCCATATTGAGCAGTTCTCTGTGCAGCGTGGCCGCCACCAATTCATCGTTGGGAACCTCGGCATTCCTGCCGAAGACTTCTTCGCTGACACTGGTTGTCACATTCTCCTTCCCGCCGAAGGTGAGGAGGATACTGTGACGATCATTGGTCCTGCTGCCAATGTCTCGGACGCCGCTGAGAAGGCCATGGATCTCGCCTTGGGAATGCAGTGCTCCAACTTTGATATTTCTCGATTCCACCGTGGTGCTCCCAATGGCGCGACTGTCCACGCCCAGAACGTGACTCGCTACCTCCGACAACGTCGTGAAATCGAGCGCCTTGAATCGCTCTATAACACTCGTATCAACACCCCCTTCTCGGAGCATGGTTCCCTCCCTTGGGAGATTTACTCTCGTGACGGCAAGAACTCCATTCGTGCCCAGTCTGAGATCACCTCGATCATGAGCGGCCATCCTCCTTCGCGCATTGAGTCGGTCTCTGTGGATCCTTTCTTCCATTCTCACATCTCCAAGAATGTTACTCCCCGCGTTCATGAGGACTTCGGAGTCCACATCGTCGTTCCCGAGCCGTCTGAGGCTGGCGCTCCCATTCTTCTTGTCTACGAGGGTCCTAGCTCTGCAGATGCTCCCTACCAGGTCCCTAAGACCGCCCCTTCTGCTGAGGATGCACGCATCTTCCAGCAAGGTCTAGAGGATGCTCGGAAGCACATTCTTGACCTCATCAACAAGCAGGAGGAGATTATCTCCGTCGTCATTGATGTTCCTCAGAAGTAAGTGTTCGCGTCTGAGCATATGCCACGTATTTTTCCCTGACATCTTTCTTTCCAGGTTCCACGAGCGTCTACGACGATTCATCAAAAAGGAGCAGGAGCGTCGTGATGATGACCAGATCCCTATCAGGGTCTCGTCGATCGGCACAAAGGTTACCCTCCGTGGCCCGGCTGGCGCCGTCAACACACTGGCGGGCAAGGTTGAAAAGTTCATTGAGCAGGAGAAGGAGGACGAGAAGGAACGTGGCTTTACCATGTCTTTCGAGTTCCCCCAGAAGTTCGCCAACCACCTAATAGGTAAGGGTGGTAGCCACATCCGGGAGCTTCGTGATAAGTTCGACGTTGAGATCCAGGTCCAGGATGGCAAGGTTGAGCTCAAGGGTCCCAAGGCCAAGGCCGAGGCTGCCAAGTCGCATATCCTGAACCTTGGTCGCACTTTGGCGGATGAGACTACCCACGTGCTTAAGATTGACCCCAAGTTCCACAGGGAGCTTATTGGCAAGGAGGGCACTCAAATCAACCGTCTCCAGAACCGTTACAAGGTTCTCATCTTCTTCCCGCGCTCTGCTAAGCCTGCCGCGGAGGACTCGGCTGCCGATTCCGCCAGCGAAACGGGCAAGCCTGCTCGCCGACAGCAGAACCCTGATGAGGTCATCATCCGTGGACCTAAGAAGGGTGCTGATGAGGCCCGTGACGAGCTCTTTTCTCTGCACCAGTACCTCAAGGACAATTCGCACACCGCCACTGTCACCATCCAGCAGAAGCAGGTACCCTCTTTGATCGGCCAGGGTGGTTCCGCTCTCGAAGAGCTTCGTCTAGCGACTGGCGCTAAGATCGATATTCCTGCGGACCGTGACGTTGAGACCGTCGAGGTTCAGCTTAAGGGCACCAAGGCGCAGGTTGCGGCCGCTAAGAAGGTCCTCGAGGAGAAGAAGGCTGTCTTTGAGGATACCGTGGTTAAGACCATTGATGTTGACCGCAAGCACCACAAGTCGCTCATCGGTCCTGGAGGTAAGAATCCGTCTTTCCTCTTCCCTTGGTCAAGTTGAAAGAGACTGATTACTAACGCTATCTCTAGGTGCCAACCTCCGCAACCTCGTTCTTCTGGCCGGTGGCTCGGTTGACCGCAGGGATCTCGCAAGGACCATTCAGTTCCCTAAGCAAGATGCCGATGGAAACAGCATCAAGATTGAGGGTCGAACTGAGGTTGTCGATAAGATCATTGCCGACATCCAACAAAAGGTTGCCGAGTGGGAGACCCAGATCACCGAGACCATTGACGTCCCCACTGAACAACATCGTACTCTCATTGGCCGCGGTGGTGATGTGAAGCGCGGCATCGAGGCTCGCTTCAACGTCGCCATCGACATCCCTCGCCAAGGCGAGGGCAAGACGGACATTAAGATCCGTGGCAAGGCCGAAAATATCAAGTCCGCCAAGGAGCACATTGCGACTTTCCTCAAGGAGCAGGAGGGCGAGACGGTCATGGTGCCCCGCGCCAAGCACCACGCCGTCTCCAACAACGGCCAAATTTTCCGCAAGTTCCGCAGCGATTGGGGCGTCACCGTTGACCACGCTGGTCACAACGTGCCCGCCAAGCCCGAGACCACTCGCGCCAATGGCGGCTCCCTCCCCCTCATCACCGATGACGAGGATGCTGTCGCCGACTCCCACTCGTGGACCATTGTCCAGAACGTCTCGGCCGAGGAGGGCCTCATCCCTTGGATTCTCCGCGGCTCCGCAGGCAATGTCGAGAAGGCGAAGAACGCCATCCAGGCTGCCCTCGAGCAGTCCTCCAAGCAAGACACCACCGGCCTGCTTATCCTCCCCGACCCGAGGACCTTCCGTCACGTTATCGGACCCGGCGGCAGCAAGGTCAAGAACATCCGTGGCCAGAGCGGCTGCAGGATCACGGTTCCCCGGGATCAGGCCAAGGGCGAGCCCATTGAGATTGTCGGCAGCAAGGAGGGCGTTGAGAAGGCGAAGGAGCTGATCCTGGCTGCTGTCAAGGAGGGCACTAACCGCTCGAGGGACTAATGGGTGTGTTTGTAGAAAAGTTCTGCCCTTTTTTTTCCTTCTTTTTGAGTCTATAATGATGCTACGTAATGAGAAAGGGACGCTTTTTGAGAAAGCGGAACGATAAAAGGCAAATGGATGGATACTACGACTAGATCATGCTTTTGACCGTCGGTAGCAAGTCTATAATATCAGTTGATGAAACATTGAGGTGTCTATCTTTGGTGATGTCCTGCACTTGTGTACAGCTCTGTGATCCATCTCTGCCCACAATTGAAACAAACAATAGGACCAATGTAAACATACTAAATAAGGGCTCTCATTGAATAAAAAGCAGACTTTAAAAACCGACAGCCTATTCTACACGATACGTCATACAAAGGGGGATATGTAAACTAAAACGAGGACCGCCGAGAGTTAAACATTTCCAGGTCATAGAAAAACAAAACAAACACATCAAAAAAGACAACAACACCCTTTGTGTTCTGGCTCCGTTAATTCCGCTGACCACCTGATTTCCGAAACGTCCTTTTGAACAAACGCCATCTTTTTTTTTTTGGGTTGGGAAGAAAGTAGTGAGTGTGAAAATTAGGAAGGGAAAGAAACCCGACTCGTCTTTGTGAGAGGTCAAGGCGGGAATTGGTAAACTGGGGAAAGCAGAAAAGTATCTGTACATCTACAGTTTCATCCAGCTTTTTACTCGTGGATGAGGTCTAGAAGGGAGGCCATGTAGGGAGCCTAGGTATTCGGTTAGCTTCAACTTTCCGCTCGATGGAGAAAGGGGGATGAAAAAGAAGGGGGAAAAACCTACCAAGGCTCTATTCTCCGCCATAACCTCGAAAAGCCTCGGCATCAATGGCCTAAACAGCCTCTCCTTCCAACCGCCCGGCTCACCCGTAGCCTCATTCTCCTTGAGCAGCTCGTCCTCAGCGTCCGTCTTGCCAATGTTCCTAGCAATGTTCCTCAGCACAAGGACGGCACTAAGGGGAATCCCAGTAGCCTGGGGCGGACCGTTGGGATTCTTCTCGTCGCGCATCGTCTGCGTCTCCTCATACGTGGCCGTCATAGTCTTAGCAGGGACGAGCCAGTCCCTGCGAGGTTTCTTCGCAGCGACGCGGGGTTCGCTAGGCGGCGTCGGCCACGCGAGGCCGATGTGCACGTTGATGTGACGCGCGAAGTCGATGAAACGCAGCGTCATGGGCTTATTGTAGCGCGAGCATGAGGACCAAAGGCACCGGAAGGCCTTCTCCTCGTTGGAGTAGCGACCCTGAGCATCGAGCTTGGCGCCCAGGTGCGTCTCGGCGATGTGCTTGAACATCTCCTTGCGGTCGAGGAAGTACGCGCCGCAGCGGTCCTTGGGCTGATCCTTGGAGCCCCAGGTGCATCGGACGTATTCCCGCCCGTCGATGCTGAAGGGGTTTTCTCTGGCGCGCATGGACCCGATGATGAATTTCTGCTGCGCGTCGCCTCGAGCCAGGACTTGGGGCGTCGAATTCTGATAGATCTGCGAGCAGCTCCTAATAAAGTCCGCAGGCGCAGTCGCTGGCAGCCCAGCCTGCCTAAGGCTCTCGGCAAACGCTCCGTTATAAGCTTGCCAGGCGGCGATTTGCGTGACGAAGGAGTCGGGGTCGTGATCGAAGAAGCACTTAACCCAGCGATTCACTCTCTCCGGCTCCTTAAGCTTGAGGAGTTCGTCTCTGAGCTGGAGCGGCATGGGCGCGATCTGGTCGGATGGGGGTAGCTTCTTTTCGGGAGAGAGGATGATCTCCTTGTGGACCTTTCTCGCGCCGTGGGAGAGAAGCCTGGCGAGATGATAGACCAGGTTCTCTGCGGATATCGCGCCTAATAATGAATCGACGTTCTTAACAACAGCGGTATACTGGTAAAGGAAATCTAGGCAGGCATCGGTGAATTCGTCGTCGTTAAGGAGAATCCAGCTTGTGATGTTCTGCAAAACGGAGGGAGGTACATAACCAAGGCGGTTCGCCGCATCCAAGTTCATGGAGATTCGCCCAAGGGCACGGAGACCGGTGAGAATAACACCACGGTCGTCCGAGTCCATCTGGTTGAGTAGAGTGCGGTAAAGAGGATCGTCGGATTCTAAGATCATGTAGGGGGTGATGTGTTCAGCAATATCGAGTGAGTAGTGCTTGGCCTCAACTACAATGTCTCGATTGGGGAGGCTCATGATGATGCAAATCATGTCCTTGATAGGAGGGAAGTTTGCAATATACGCGGCGTTTTCGGGGAGAGTGACCATGTTTCGGATGGTCAGAACTGCCTCAGTCACGCTGAGCATCTCATCGCTGAATTCCTCGGTTTGGATGCTGTCGAGTACAGTTTTGGGGGTGAGGCGCTGGATGCGCTCAAGGATGTCGGAGGTGCCATTGACCCCATCTAGTTCATTTCGTTCCAACGGCGCAGATGGATCCCATGATACCTTCCACTCGATATCGTAGAAAAGGCTGGCGACGCGGAGCGCCGACTCGACGAGACCTTCGTCCAGGCCAGGGAAGACTTCGAACCTAAATTTCTCCCCTCGCTCAAACGAGATTCGTACCCAGTGATGGAGCGCATATGTTCTCTCCGCCGGGTTATCGGACCTTAGCGCGTTGAGACACCGAATATAAATGTTTGCACCTTCATAAGCTAACAAGGAAATCGGTTGGTTAGTGATGGACGCGAAATTGAAGGACAGAGAGAGAGACAAAAGACTTACTGCCAGGTGGAACTCGAGGCAAACGACCGGCCTGGATCTGCCGGATCTTGTGAATAAGTTTGGCCCGAGAAAACGCAATGGGATTGTTTCCTGGGGTGTCGACGGGTCGGATGGGGATTGCCGTCATGGCGCGCGGGTTGTAGCCAGCGATAACAGAGGGAACTGCACCGTGGTTTGGGTTATATGGCCCGACGCTAACGTTAGCTGGCGTGCCTCGGGCCTGGTGGTGGTGACCTGATGGCGTACTTAGGTGAGCCTGGTGCTGGAGGTGTTGCGAGCCAGGGGTGCCGTGGGCGGGGCTGGCAGAGTGCTGATGGTGGCCTGAAGCATGTCGAGGCTGTCGCGTGGGGCCGGTATCAGGCTGGAATATGACTCGCTGAGGAGGGGCCTCTCGTAGACCTCTGGAGGCGCGCGCAGAGGATCCTGGCGTATCTACGGCTGAGCGCTCGCGAGTCGGAGTCGCATCATCACCCGAGATACCAGAGTCGCTAACATTCCTCGTCGGCCTCAAAAAGTTTTCTCGGGTTCGCTTAAGCAAACCTGAGCCCTTTGCTGTGACATCCTCGAGAATATCCTTCGGAGGGGGTTCCTTCCCGTGTATCTTTTTAATTTCGTAGGCGGCGAGGTTCTTGTAAAACTTCTCCTTGAGCGCAAAGGCTGTCGCGGCTTCGTTGTTTGTATAGAGGCCAAGCTCCTGGGCCATGCGGCGCCACGCGAGTTTTTCATCGGAAACCTTGTCGTATCCGCCGTTTGCGATAATATGTTTGAAGACTCGAAGGAGGTCGAGATGGGTCGTGCCGACTCTTGGCTCGGGATCGAAATTGGTGCCGCGATCGGCGTGGAAGGCTCTCAATTCCTCGATAAATTCATTGTATTCGGGGGTGCGATCAATAATGTGCGGCACCAAATCCTTGGGCGGCATCTTGACTCGGACTCGAGGCCACCGGGTGGGTTGGCAGCTTCAAATGCGACGGGGAGATGATTGGGGCGCAGGATGATTTTGGCAGTGCGACGATGTGAGAGCTTCGTCAAATGCCAGAGAAAGACGCGAAGTTGGGTTTGTGACAATTGTAGAGCTTATCAGATTCTGAAAGTGTTATCAGCAGGTGATGTGTCACGTGATTGCGTGTTTGAACGACACATCCCAAGCCAGGACACAGCATGAACAGTGAAAGAAGCAGCTTTCACAACATTTAACAAAGATCGACACCTTATGTGGAGTTTTGCTGTTGATAATGTGTGTCAGAGTGTTGTTTGCTGAATGTCAACTCATCCACCAATTATTGTCAATCAGTGAGCTCAGAAGCTGACTCCTTGGGTTTGTTCAATCTTGTTCCTCCATTGGAAGGGCTGCCAAATGGACGTCTTAGGTCTTGTACTCGAAGCGACTTCCTCGCTGTACTTGGCTTTTCAGCTGAATAGGCTCTAGGAAGGAACGAGCTATTGACAAGAACAACATGTTCTTTGAAGTTGGGAAGGTGCATGTGAGCCTGCATCGAGGACCTGTGTGTACCTTCCTCATCAGCCTGTACACTCCCTACCTCGAATGTAGCTTCCGAGTTTGTCGATTTATAATATCCAATCTTCCAAGTCCATTTTCATCTCAATCGAACTGGACCTGTCTGTTAATTTCTCTCTTCATCTATGTCACGTCCTCAAGAACATATCTCCATTTCCTCACCGATGGAACTAAAATGCCAATTGAGACTCGAGAGTTTTGTTTCTCGACTTCTTCCATCCACTGCCAAGTTTTCTAGATTCGATGATTGATCCTTCGTGCCTTGTCATTTGCATATAACCATCTGCTCTTATCTTTGCGGAGGAACGCACCTCGTTCCCCCAGCCATGCTTCCCAGAAAGCCATCTGATGGCTTATACACATATAACTTTGATCTCGATTTCTTGTCGTTGACCATATCCAACCCTATCACCTCCGCTATCTTAAGTCAAACAAAATACCATGCTAATCTCGTCCTCACGTTACGGCAGTACAAGGGTGCATTGGGTGGTCGGACGAGAAGCGCGGAGATAGGGTACTTGCTCATTCTCCATTCAGGAATCCATGCCATTGTAAGGTTAATGTCCTCACGCATAGAGGTAACGCCCTCTATATCTCTCTAACAACTATGAAACTTGCAGGAAAGAATCGACCTCAAGAAATTGCGGAGTCTGGCATCGGAAAGTCAGACGCCAGTTTACAAGATTCAGTGTGAACCTGGAAACATCTACCTTCAATACCGACATGATGACGGAAATGTTAGTCCCTGCCTTCTAGCTAAGAAGACACCCCTGGCCACTAACAACGAAACTAACGAATCTCCCACCAGATCAGGAGAGCTTCGATTACCTTCCGGAAACGTGACGAGTATGAGAGGGCACTACAAATACTCCTCAGTCAAAGGCTTAACGTGGCTGCCAAGCCATCTGGAGGTCAGCCTGTAGTCAACTCTTCGTTTCCAGTCTCAATCCCCAGATCGCGCCAATGCAGCACATCAATATCCAGAAGTTCTTCAAACTGGGGAGCCATCGCTGGTACCCCAGATACCTGGGCGTCCCAACCACGGCACTTTACCTCAATGTCTGACAGGATCCATGACCAATATCCTGGAGGGATCGCACGGCCTTCAGTGCACGGGGACTCGGTTGGAGGCCGTGACAGGTTTTCGGAGCCCCTAGAAGGCCGAAGGCTACTCGGGACCTCGCCAGCCAGTTTCTCCCAAGTGCATCCAAACAGCCAACTCCAAGAGTAAGTCTCCTTCGACTCCTGCCTAGTCATAATCATTTACGCCATGGCTTCGGGCTTTTTAGAGTCTAATGTCTCTGTAGCCATCATAGTGGATCACCCACTTCCACTTACGATTGGTCCTCCTCCAGTCGGCTCCACCAGTCGCTCGGAGAACGAAGCCAAGGAAGCGTTCAGGGGCTTGAAAGCGCACGTCGACCTTCGTATAATTCTTTTGTCGATTCGAGTCACGGCTTTGAAGCTATTGATGACATCTCAACATGTTCAAGTAGGACGCTCCGACATATGAATGACCCATCCCCTCTTCAACAAGTTAGCTTCCCACCCGATGAACGAGAAGATGTGGATAACCTTGACCGCGGGAACTCTCACGGGTCTACGATGCCTAGTTTGGACATCGATTCGATTCTTCCCCCTAAGCGAACACTTCCTTTCAAGTCTAATGAGGAGGCAGGGAAACCGTCCAGTGTCAAACCTAGAGCACCGAAGGAGAGGGCAAGGCCCAAACAACCTCGAGGTGCAGTCCAAGGAAAGGAAAGGGGGAAAGGCAAGAGGAAAGCTTCAAGTCCCGTCCCAAAGTCGAAAAGCAATACGCGAACTACCCAAACGAGGAGGAAGCCTGCCAAAAACCAGAGCGCATTGGCAGACGTGCCAGCAGTGGGAGCCAGAATGAATGTTCCGCCCACCGGCCTTGAGACACAGGACTCGGCCTGTCAAACTGATGACAACCTCTCTCCTCAGCCTTTCAGTCAGCAAGCACACGAAATTCCAGATGATACCCAGAAACGATTATGGGACTCCATAGGTACAATTCAAGGAGAGCAGTTGAAGATTCGTGAGGAACTTGAGAAGTTGAAGGAGTCTGTTCAGTCTTCTCAAATCTTACCAGAGAAGCCACCACGGTGTGCATCGTTAGACCTGGACAGGAGAACCCTCGATATTCCAAGGTCCGACTCAAGCCAGACTGAGATGGGATTCCCGGACCGATTGCCGGCTTCCCAACTTAGTACAAGCACGCTCGGTGCCAGCCTGGAGCCAAGGAAGAGGCATACGAGGGAGTACAAGCAGTGGAGATATTACTACCTAAATTCCTGTCGAGTCTACGAAACAAAGACGGAAAAGTCAGATGGAGAGTTTATTAGGCGCTTCCTCAACGAGATGCCGAGTCCCAAGGTCCGGGCTTGGATTGAGGCAGGACTGTTGCATTTTTATTCATCAATGGTACGAACTCTGGGTACTCGAAGGGGGTGCAGCCTACTGTTTACGAAAGATTTGACTTGGGCTCATGTTCAAGACATGGCGACGAGGAGACTTAAGCTTCCGTTTCCAAAATGGGAAAGTTGCTAAGAGGTATAAGTATCACGAAGTAGGTGTCCATGGGTGATGCGGGCTTGGGCGAGTATATGTGAGGAATGGGTATATTTACATGGACAAAGAAGCTCAAAATGCAAAAAACGACGCGAGATATGACAAAGTAAACCAAATGAGTTTGTGTGTGAACAAAGAGATTGTTCCATTGTGTCTTTGTCCGTCCAAGAACTTTTGGTCTTTCTTGTACGGGAGTTCCCAGCGAAGACACTTACACATGTCCGTTTATGAACACCTCCGTGATGGTCAAAGCATGTGTTTCTAGGAACACTACAGTAGACACGACAATGAGTACAGAGGAGCCTTGGAAACAATGGATCAACTAGGTCATTCTCCTGAGTTGGTTCTATTTCCATTTCCACATGCCCAGTTGCCGGAGTTATTTGAAAGCTACATGGTAAAGACTTACGAATGCCGTGGAAAACAGGCGAACCATACTCTTTACCATCTAGTCACGGCAGTCTCGAAGAGACGGGACACCGTCGGAAAGAAATAGCCAGGGGAAATTCAGGGGACTTGCGAGCACATGCTTGTAGAACGGCTCGAAATTCACGATCCAAGGAGGAAATTGTGAGGCTAGGAGGTACTAGTTTGGGGTAATTCAATTATATTCTTTTTACACATGGCTTTACGGGGAGTGATTCGAGGACAATGGGGTTGTGCATTGTCTATATAAATGTGAGATTCGACCCTTTGACAAGTGTGATTCACATTCAATTTCTTCTATATAACACCAAGAGTTCTCGAAGCCGAAACTACTACTCTCCTCTGCTTTGCGGATCCTTGAACAACAACGTTTCTTATACACTCCGACTACCAAAGACATTGCTCCAAGTTAGAGGTTTATACAATCTCCCGCCACGACTGAACAATATCTCGTATATCTATACCATACGACATCAGACTTGGATCTCCAAGAGATTGAAGAGAGCCACTCTAACACCACTTCATAAGTGACAATTCAAACAATCGTCATACATCGATATCGTTCCAGCCTCCCCAGAGCATTCACCTCTCATATATATATTCATATACATCTACTCTGGCTTTCTACAATACCCCCAAAATGGCGGCTCCAATTCCGAGGCTGAACATCAGCCCAAAGGATTTCACCAACCTTGACACAAATGACCAGAGCTTGGAAGAATCGATCAATTTCAAGAATGCCATTTTGGACACCATTGTCGCAAATCCCACCGAATACAACGCAACGGGGTCGTCCCAGGACTTCAGCCACCACCCTTCTTGCCATTCCATCCCGTCTTCTATGAAGAAGGAGCCATCTCCTGGCTTTGAGAGCCGTCTTTCGAGGATCGAGCAGTTGAAAGAGAGCCGCGAGTGGCCGCGCGCTAATCTGTTCCCACGAAAGAGGGCGGCAGACGACGACTTTGATGTTTCTGAAACGGAAACACCCATTGAGACCGAGAATGGCAGCAAGCGGAGAAAGACCGAGGGCGAGCACGACCTCCAGGTTATTGTAAGAGACGGCAAGACAATAATCCGGATCACGAAGCGATGCAACGACGACGCCGCTGCTAAAAGTCCAAAACGGCCCCGGATCGTCCTCAAGCCTAAGACCGGAAATTCTATCACAAGCCAGGCTGCGCCATATCACGGGTCTATTAGCCCCGAGAGCGAGGGTTCCTCTACTAGCGACCTTAGCATTCTTGTCAACACGAGTGACTCCACATCACAGAACAGCGACACCGTCCGCCCGCGCATCGTTCTCAAGAACAAAGCTAGCACAACTACATCAGAGATGTCTGAGTCAACAACCCCACCTACAACAAGGCTGACCGCCAAGGCCCTTGCGACTTTAATCAAGGAGGAGCCACGGACTCCTGACATGCCTAGCCCAATCGATAGCGACAGCCCGCAGGTACGGGTGGAAGCCGCGCATGGTCCCGGCACCGCCGCCGCTTACAGCTTGTATCTCAGGAGCAAGCATGACCCTAACGAACTGAACGCGGAATGGAGAGAACATGCGCGTCCCAAACATGATGGCTCTGATGCCGAGCTTAGGATTAAGGTGCGCAGGAACTGAGGTTTCAGTGAGAGTGGGAAGTCGGAGCCGTGAATCTATTACAGAACGATAGGGCTTTGGAGATTTTTCTCCTTTTCTTTTCCTTTTTCTCTTCTTTTTGGGGAGTTTTTGGGAGCTTTGGGCGTTTATGGAGTTATAACTGTGGGAGAAATTCTTGAAGGAGGTGATCTCGACTGTACATAAGATGGACTTTGGAAATAACAGGGAACTATTGATTTATGAGACTACGTTACCACTGAGAGGAAGCAATAAATTAGACAGAGTGCAAAGTTAAAGCCTTCGTAGTCATACTAGTGATTAGTTGTAGTGGATGTGGCTCCCGACAACTTCCCATACTACGTCTCCGAAAACAGATTCGAGTCCAGAAAGTCGACGAAAATGTCCAACAGCAGTGAATTCAATCGAAAATGAATACCGTACTACCCCAAAGCGCCTAACGTCCTCATTTACCCCAATACCTACGCCTTACTCTCCTTCCCCTCCTCGCCCTTCCCAACAACCTTATCCTGCGGCGAGAATTTAATACTCACGCTATTAACACAATGCCTCTCATCCGTCGGCGTAGGGAACCCCTCCCCCTTGAAAATATGCCCCAAATGACCACCGCAATTAGCGCACACAATCTCCGTCCTCGTCATGCCGAAAGCGCGGTCCTCGTGGCGCTCGACGGCGCCGGGGATGCTGTCGAAGTAGGCCGGCCAGCCGCAGCCGGAGCTGAATTTGTGGGAGGCGCGGTACAGTGGGGCCGAGCAGCCGGCGCAGGAGTAGACGCCTGAGTCCGGGTAGTGCTTGTCGTATTCGCCGGAGCCGGCGGGTTCGGTACCTTTTTGGCGGAGGATGCGGAATTGTTCTGGGGGTTGGTTAGTTTTTTGTAGTGGGGTATAAGAGTCTGGCGGGGTTGTTGGTGAAGGGTGGTAAGAGGATTTTAGGATTAGGTTAGGAATGGTGGGTTTTTGTAAAATTTTTGTGTAAGTTCTCACCTTTGTTTAGAACCATGCGCCACTCATCTTCGGATCGCTGGTCGGGATACGACATTTTTCCCGATGGGGATGAGTTGAAGAAGGAGGAGATAAAGCGGAAGGGCATTAACTTTGGAGTCAGGGTACGGTTTCTGGTGGGGATATGAAAGGTTTGAGGCTGGAGATGAGGCAAGTTGCGGGCAATGCTGGAGGAGATTGGAAATAGGCGAGGGAATTTCATCTACGGAAAGGAATTGGGTTTATATATGAGATGAGGATATCGAGAGTGACGGAATGGAGGGGGGCGATGAGGTTGATGAGGCTCGGCTCCGGCGCTTGGCGATCCCGAAAGAGGAAGGGAGTATTCGTCAAGCAAGGAAGAGCTGAAGTTTTCATCGTCATCACTCTCGTCAGCCACTGATAATTACATAAGCACACTTCAAAGATGGAATCATCGTTTACTTCTTTAGGAGAACAAGGTATTATAGCTGGGAGATCCGATTTGATTTCAAAAACAATTTGTTAAATTGAATGTAGTATTTGTGGTGGCTGGGCGGGTGGCTTATGATGTATAGTAATTTGAAATCCCGTTGCCTTTTCCTTGGCTCATTGATTCCTGTAAAAGCTCTTGGAGTATGAAAGCAAGGCGATGTGATGAATTGATAGCAAATCTGCAAGACATGACAATCGATGGACTCGAATCGCTCTCGGAACCAAGATCCAATCGATGATTTCGTACCCCAGATTCGGGAGCGTTTCAATACAGTTCTAATTCAAGGCACGGACCTCATGGGACTCGCAGCAGGGAACCTGATGAGCTTTTCAGGGGCTTCAGCGGAGGAGCACGAGGGCCCACCCCAATTTGCCTGTGAATGCGACATTATTGCCTAAGGCAAGAATTGCACAGTATGAAGTAGTGCAGCGGGGACACCCCCACCATGCATTTGGCAGGAGCCAGGAGGTCCGATCCACTGAACCTATTCTCATCTTGACCTTTTCGGCCATACCGTAACCCGCCTATTCTCTCCCCTCTATACTATACTACGACCCCCATCTTCCACTCCAGGGCCGTCACTCCACCATTCCCAAAGGTGACAACACACCCGAACCTTCGATCCCATTAGGATCCCGTCGTTAAAATGTCTCGCCGAGCCCCGAACCCCGCCCAGGAACGGGCTCAAAAGAACCAGCAGACGCTCAAGAACCTCCTAAAGCTGGAGCCTAACAAGATATGTGCGGATTGCAAGGTTAACAAGCGTACGCCCTACGATTCCCTTCTCCCTGTCGCGACCTCGTATGCTTACTGCGCCTCTCTCTCTTTTAGATCCCAGGTGGGCGAGCTGGAATCTCGGCATCTTCATCTGCATTCGCTGCTCCGGCGTCCACCGTAGCATGGGCACCCACATTAGCCGAGTCAAATCCGTCGATCTCGATACGTGGACCGACGAACAGCTGCAGAGCATGCTCAACTGGGGTAACAGGAGGGCGAACAAGTATTGGGAAGCCAAGCTGGCGCACGGCCATGTCCCCTCCGATAGCAAGGTTGAGAGCTTTATCCGCACAAAGTACGAACTGAAGCGCTGGGTGATGGACGGTCCCATGCCCGATCCCAGCACTCTAGATGACGGCGATGATATTCCTTTAAGTCTCGTAAAGGAGAAGCAGACGATTGAGCGAAAGGAGTCTATACGCAAGGCCTCGATTGGCCAGTCGTCGAAGCCAGGCCACGCCGCTGCCCCTGTGGCCGATCTTATTGGCGGCGATCCCATTCCCCAACGTGCGAGCACGACGAGCCCCCCGGCTCCCAAGGTCGCCGCTAAGGGTACTCCAGCACCGCCCAAGACGAGTACGAAGGATTCTTTGCTGGGGTTGGATTTCTTTGGCGACCAGCCTGCAGCACCTGCACGCCCTGCTAGTACCTCGGGCACCCAAAACAAGAGCGGCTCTTCGCGTCCTGATCTAAAGCAGTCTATTCTCTCTCTATACGCCACAGCTCCTCGACCCCAGGCCCAGGCCATCCCCCAACAGCCAGCCGCGCAACCGTTTGGTGGTATGCCCGCCGTTGCGCCTCAACAGGCCACAGGAGGTCTAGTTGATGCTTTTGGCGGCCTAAACTTTGGCGGGACGACTAGTACCACTACCACTACTTACTCCCCGCCTCCCCCAGTAGACCCCTTTGCGGCGCTCGCTTCCCCGACCACTGCTACGAAGCATGCAGCCTCTCCCCCGAATGCTCCTGGTGCCCTGAGCGGAGGAAGCTTCTTCGATACGAAGCCCGCCCAGCCTGCCGCTCCGTCCGTACACAAACCGCCACCCAGCATCACCTCGCCTGGCCTTGCTGGTCTCTCAAGCCTTACTTCCCCGACTAACCACATCCCCCCATCTAAGCCCGCCCAGCCGGCCTCTTCCGCATTCGGAGACCTCTTCGATCTGAGCTCTCCCGCACCCGCTCCTCAACCTACCCTCGCCGCCAACCCTGCCCCTCCGCAAACCTCCAGCTCCATTTTCAACCTCTCCGCTCCTGCCGCAAAGGCTCCCTCCGCGGCGCCAGCCGCCCCCGCTCTTACCGCCCCCAACACCACGAACGCCTTCAGCTCAGGCAACTGGTCCAACAGCGACGTTTGGGGGAATGCTTGGAGCGCTCCCGAGCCTGCCGCTCCTGCTGCCACCCAGGCCGCTAAGCCGGCCGTCGCCGCCCCCACTACCACCACGAACGACTTCGGCTGGGGCAGCTCCTCTGGCATCGCCTCGGGTTCTTTCGCCAGCCAGAGCATCGTTCCTGGTGCTAGCGGCTTCAATACGGCGCCCCAGGTTTCGGCTGACGAAGAGTTTGGTGGCTGGAGTAGCGGGGGTGCCACGACTACGACGTCCTCGACGACGAAGCCGGCTGGAGGATTTGGCGGTAGTGATGACCTATTCTCTAATGTCTGGCAGTGAGTAGTTGCCTGAGGCGGGTTTGAGGGAGGAGTAGTAGTAGCAGTAGAAGGAGTAGGAGGAACAAGAGGAGGGAGGAATGATATCATGACGTTAGCGTCACTTTGTGCACATGAAATCGGGACACTGCATGCCATGGATGGGGTGGTGGGATTTTCATTTCTTCCTTTTTGGTAGTGTTTATTTCTATGGGAGCCCAGGTAGAAAAAATACACTGCGTGCTTACTTTTAAGCATTTGTGCATAGTAGTATCATGATCTCTACCCTGTGTTGTCACAGAATCGCTCAAAGACAGGAGTGGTTTGAACCAGTGATATATTATATTCCCCACCAAAAGCTAAAAGAACAAAAAAGCAAGGCTGCCAAAAAAGAGACAACACAAGAGGAACGCCATTCCAGAATGCTAACCAAGGGTATTGTCACAGACACAACAAGCATTTGTACATGCTCTTCAAACCTCCTCACACCTGCACTTTCTCTGGGGACACATAGGGGCACCTACTATACCAGTCCCCAGGAGCTAGGTTCTCCTCACCCCTAAGCTCTGTATCGAGGCATTTAGCCCAAACGCCTTCCCAAGCAACCGATGGTCCTCGAGAGGATATGATCCAACATGCCGAAACACCGTAGCTAACTCCATCACCCGGCCCTTCCGGACCACTTGTTGTCTTTTATTTTTTCCCTTTCATAAAACGTAATTTTTCATGCCCGCCGAGTAGCGATCGAACCGCGCCTCAGAAGAATAACTTCGAGACGTAGTAAAGGAATATGAAAATCCCAATAAGTATAGCAGACAGCTTCAACACAGCGACTTTATTCCCCGAGGCAGCCATCCTTCCCAGTCGCGTAGCAGAGCCCTTTATGGATGTAGTCATGGAAGAGAAGGTCTCGGACTAAATTATACGCCTCCTTGGTTAGTTATCTCTCCTCCCTAGAAGAGAGTGGTCGAAAAGAGAAGGGGAGCGCTTACGGTGTTGTCGATGACATCTTGGGCGCGGGCGTTGTCGTATATGTCGACGGTTATGCCGCGGAGGGCGGATACTTTGGAGGAGAGCTCGTCTAGGCGGGCGTTGTTTTGGCGTTCGCGTTCGTAGGCTTCGGACATTGTTGCTGGGCTTTTTCTTTCTTTTTGTTGGGACGGAGGTTACGGCGCTTGGAGGGGAGATCGGTTGAATCGGGTTTCTTCTTTCTCGGGGTTGTCTGGTGTTTAGAGAGCTGGTTGGTAAGGTTCTGTTCTAACGCCTGTTGCGTGAGGTGCTGAAGTTTATCGTGGGAAAGGCTGAGGAGGACTGGGGTCGAAATGCTGGAGGTTGAAAGGGGGCGGCGAAACGAGGTCATGACGATGATTTTGGATGCGGTCTGGGGCCGATGTTGCATGGGTCTGTGGTTTCAGGCGTGTCAGGCGGCAGCAGGTGGCGAAGCATGTGGCGGAATGAGGACAACTTTGGGTAATGCACAGCCACAAGTACCTTTGTGGAGTTGCGAATACGCGGTTTAAAGACCCACCGAGTGTGATGGGTCGGTGGCAAGTGGCAAGTCTTATTAGTGTACTTCCAAGCTGAGGGAACACCAAAGGCCGGCCGAACGACGTCGCGAACCTCCGGAAATGGCTTGAGATTAGAATTTTGATGTTGGGGGTTGTTGAGCAACACGGGAGAGCAGAGACTGTGGCTGACCGAAGGCGTGGCAGGCTTCAGAGGGATCGGGGTGCCCAGGCAGCAACGTGCCTTGCAGAACAGAAAAGACCAGACCGGCGCATGTTCCTCTATCCTCATCAACTTGACTTGCATCGCGTGGGGAAAACCTGCGAGCTTCATTTTTTGGTCAAATTTAGTTACACTAGATATCTCCAATATGTTCAATGGTGCCCAAGGAATACGACGCCCGCTGGCGACTCTCATCACTTCATACCCAATTCTCACATCCCTCGCCTCGTGGCTCACTGCCAGAGACCTCTACCACCTAGCGCTGACGAACCGCCAGCACTTTTCATCCATTCTCAGCTCCAAGGAATTGTTCAAGAAACTTCGAGCCCGGTGTATCTGCGATGGGCGCGGTCTGAAGCGCCGCCAGGAGCTCTACCGGCGAACGGACTATTCCCGGCGACCCTGGGGCATACAAGAGCCGGAATACGAAGCCTACGTCGCAAGGGTCAAGGCTCGCATAGAAGGAGCCCAGTGCCGGGAGTGGGACTCTTCGCCGTGCTTCAAGTGCGGAACTAAGATCTGCGAGGAATGCCGGTCTTATCCAAGGGAAGAATCATGTCCTAACCCAGTCTACTTTACCTACCCGCGACCGCATCAAAATTCCCCTTACCAAGCGGAGAATGTCATGTATCTCTGCCCTCCGTGCGATGAGAAGGCGCACAGTAAGATGGTGGAAACATCCGGCCGCGACGAATGCGATTGCAACCTTTATGACAGATGGATATGCGTCGACTGCGTGGATAAGGAGGACTCCTTTACGAGGGACTACTTTGACAAGCACACGGTGCTTGAATGGTACCCTCAAGACGACGAAGGAACCACTAAAACAATCCTGGATCACCAACATGATCGCTCGGTATGTCCCCCGTCCCCACTGCGTTTTTAATCGTCATCAAACATCCTCTTTTCTCTTGCCTGAAATTCCGTCGTACAGGCTAGTTCGTTGCCCTTTGGTTTAACTAAGCCCGAGATCTAGTTCTGGTGTACATGCGGTGCGACGGTCCCCCAGACGATGCGAGCGAGGTGTACGCTGTGTCGACGGCGGCATTTACCAGAGCGTGAATGGGGGAGGGAAAATGACGAGTGTAGAGTAGCCGCAGGTGCGGAGCTACAGAGACAGGCTGCTCTTTAAAGAGTAAAAAAAGTGCCATCCCTTTATTCAAGTCCAGCAACAGCTCCGAACTGCGAAGGAAGAAAACTGCTTGAAGTGGCACCCATCTACCAGTGGCATCCAGTGGCATCGAGTGGCATCGAGTGGTGTCGCTTGAGGTTTTCGTCTTGTAACACGGGGCTTGAATAGTTCCAGGCTGAATATCCGCTTTCCCCCCTGCTATGATATACCGGCAAGGTTTTTGCGCTCGGTATCGGCATTCATAAATAAGAATACTTCTCCTTAAACCATTCATGTTCTTTCCTTGGCTGGCTGTGTGTCGGAAACATCGTGGGCGGCGAATCGTAATGGACGTTCTTTTCGAACCGCGACGGCCATCGATCAATCCTCTGGGGAAGCTTGAGATTGTTAGGGAACGAAATTGCAGCGGGCTGAACCCTGAGGATGGAACGTTGAAGCGCAACTGAAGACGTTGTTTGCCCTTAAGCTCAGGGCGAAAGGCGAGTGCATCTAGGGTAGTATAAGCAGTAAATTCGGAACCTACTCTAACCATGTGCTAAGAATACTAAGAAGCAAGCCAGTTTTGAAATCTCAGAACTGGAAGCCGGGAGGATGGGTGAAATGGGTTAGTTCATAAAAGGAATTTGATACTTCCTTGCCAGTTAAGAATTCGGTTGGCCACTGGATGTCAACCGACTATCCTAACTGGGTATCAGGGTGACGACACATTGAGGCGTGGTTGGGCCGTCCGGATCGCATGGGAGCTGCAATACGCAAGTACGTACATGTCGTACGCAATCTGGAGGGCGAAGAGCCAATCCGGAGAATCATATTCTGCTGGACATATGAAGTATGATTGACTTGTGCCATGCTGAGCCATGATTGATCCAGCCTTATGAAGACCACAACCCTCGGTCGTTCCGTTCACCCTAGTCCTAAGTATAAATACTAGATAATTTAATATAATATTAGATTCTTTGTCTCGTTTCCTTCCTTGCGAATCTTGGACTGTATTTCCCCAACTTCGAAAGAGTGTCTACTTCGTAAGTCTGTTGCGGAGCAGTTGTTGATTGAGCAATTAATACCCCTGCATAGCCAGCGCAAGCGCGAAGATCATTCTGCTTCCCTCACTTCATCGCTGTACCTCAGTACTCAGTCCTCAGTGTATCGGTTACCCCGCTAAAAGGCCAAGCTCCGGTGGATTCCCGACAAAATCCCCCACTTTGACCCTCTTCGAGTCTCCAATTTGAACTTATCCAGCACATTTGCTTGTGAACCCGAACGAACAAACCAACCACAGCTTTTTCCCCTTTGCGCTACAAACATACCAAACCTCACCTCCACACCAAAAGCAGCAACCTCCGACCTCCCCCCTCGTCGACCTTCCTCTGAACGTCGAACACCCGAACAAGACTATCGCCCAGTGCCCCCCCGCAACCATGGGCCTTCACAACCCTCTGCCGTCGTCGATGGCGTGTAAGCTCGCCCCTTCCTTTTGCCGGTCCTTCCGCCTTGCCAAGACTTGCCTCGTCCAACAAACCATGAGGCTCGATCTTGTATCCCGAATGAGAGAATAGATACTGACGGAGAGATGTCACAGCGGAATGTAAAAAGTGCGGGAAGATCTTAACGTCGTTCATTGATCCTAGACAGGCCTTTGGCCCCGATAAGATTATTCCCCCTTCAGTCCTCGCCAATGCCAAGGTACGCTCCACACTCCCCAAACTTGCGCTCAACCGGAAAAAAATTGTCCCCTACGCCCAGTTGTGATCCCCTCCCCAAGCGAACTTCCACCTCTCTATCCATAGAAGAAACAAGGCTAGTTACTGAACAAAAAACCGCTTTGATTCACCCCTCTCTCTAGGGTCTCGCAGTCCTCACAGTAATCAAAGCCGGCTTCCTCGGCTCCGCCCGCTTCGGCAGCGGCCTCGTCGTCGCCCGCCTCCACGACGGCACCTGGTCCGCCCCCTCCGCAATCGCCACAGCCGGCGCCGGCTTCGGCGGCCAAATCGGCCTCGAGCTCACCGACTTCGTCTTCATCCTCAACGACGCCAGCGCCGTCAAGACCTTCGCCCAAGCCGGATCCCTTACCCTCGGCGGTAACGTGTCCATCGCCGCGGGGCCCGTCGGCCGCAACGCCGAGGCCGCGGGCGCCGCATCGCTCAAGAGTGTCGCGGGTATATTCAGCTACTCTAAGACCAAGGGCCTCTTCGCTGGCGTGTCCCTCGAGGGATCCGCTATTATCGAACGTCGCGATGCGAATGAGAAGCTCTACGGAACGAGATATACGGCCCAGCAGCTCCTCAGCGGAGCCGTACGCCCGCCTCCACAGGCGGCGCCTCTCATGAACGTCCTCGAATCCCGCATCTTTAGCGGTATGCGCTCGGGGACCTCGGCCGCCGACTCCATGTACAACGATATACCCGTCTACGACAACCGCACCGACGACGTCGTCTGGAACGGCCGCAGGGGCAGCGCCTACGGCGAAGACGTCCCGCGACGCAACTCGGGCGATTTCAGCCGGAACGCAGGCGGCGCCGGCGCTTCCTGGCGGGATAACGAGTACGATAGGGACTTTGGCGCGCCGCAGAGGGCTAGTACCTATGCGCCCAGCGGCGCCTCGCTCGCGTCGCCTACTTCCGCGGGAGCGCCGAGGCGGCCGGCGGCGCCGAAGCCGAATTTCGCGAGTAAGCAGGCGCTGTTGAAGAAGAATGAGGCGGTGGCGCTGTATACGTTTGAGGCGGATCAGCCGGGGGATTTGAGTTTTAAGAAGGGGGAGATTATTACGGTGTTGAAGAAGACGGATAGTGATAATGACTGGTGGTGAGTCCTCTCTCTCTCTGTGTCTCTCTTGGCTTGGTAAATCCTAGCTTCGACGTTTGAGGTTAACCCAGGCTTTTTTTTTCTAGGACTGGTATGATTGGGAGCCGACATGGGATATTCCCCAGCAACTACGTAAAGATGAAGGAGTGATCCATTTGGTTTTGCTGCTTTTCACTTTTGCTTTGCGGGATGGGGATGAGAGGAAGACTGGTACAACATCACTGGCGTTTTCTTTTTTGCTCCCTTTTTTTTTTTCTCTTGTTGTTTCTATCTCCCCTTATGAAGTTACATTTTTACTCTCCTTGCTATCCTTGGAACCTTGCAATCAGTTTTACCTTTTTTCCCGATTCATAACGAGCGACGTTTGACACCCAGGCAAAAACATCCGGACTTTCCCACTTCGTTTCATCGTATGTCTACATTGCTTTTTCTGTGCTAGTATGTGTTTTTCTCTTTGCGGGTGGAAGTTTGAAGAAAAGAAGCGAATTTCCTTAAGAGGGTCGAATGCAAAGAACTTTTTTTCCTTTTCTGTTTCTGTTGTTTGGTTTCTGAGATGCCCGATTTCATTCGGATACCCATTCTTCCTTTTTTTTCTCTTCTGTCTTTCTTCTTAGGAGCTGTCAATTCAGAGTTATAAACAAAGTACAAAACGTCAGTCTCTTACACCCTCGACATAGACTCGAAGATGGACATTCGTCTCGAAGGTCAATGTAGTATCACGATATTGCTTCGCGAAGTTTACGTAGCTCTTCCACTCTTCCTCGGGAAATGATCACAGCATTAAACAACAGCCTTCTCGCAAGTTGCACTTTGGAATACTTCGACACTGATAATGCCCCATTCGATCTCTCCTGCATAATCTACAGAGTAAACCTTTAATCCGGAACCCAATCCCTTATTCCCTATTAGCACAAGAATGTCAAAACCGCGCCGACCAGCTCCCAGTATGAGCAAATACCCAGTAAACAAGGAAAAAGAAAATCCCATCACGCTCACCGCAACTCTCATCCAATGCCAAGTCCATTCAGGAATTCCCCCAGCGAGGCAATTGTCCAATCAGACCCTGTGGTCATCCCGCGGACCTCGCCGCTCAGTGAAGGGGGACCTGGGGCTTGGGCTGTTGAGAACACAAAGATCCCCCCGAAAATAGCAGAAGCTAGAACCAAAATCGAATATACTTTTGTTTTTCTTCATCTCTATTTCTTCTTCCCTCCCCTACGCTTCTTCTTATTTTTTCTCCCGCCAGCGCCTCCACCCTGACCTTGTCCAGCCGTACTCATACTCGCCTCCGTACTAGGAGACACCACGTCTAGTAAATCCTCAGCCTCGCCAGCATCGTCCGCTCCCGACCGTTCCGTCACCACGGCGGTGATGGCGATGGGAGGAGTAGGTTGCGCCGCGGGTCCGCCCCCGACGCCAGCCGTCTCATCCTCCTCGTCTCCCGAGCTCGCCGAAATCACCACCTTCCGCACGCCGCCCGTCTCGACGTAGCTCTCCGTGATGGCTCCGGTCCGGCACATAGTCGGCCTGGACGGGCTCTCGACGTTGATTCCGCCGCCATTCCCGCCGTTGTCGTTTTGATTATTATTATTATTAGTCGATGAGGTGTTGCTCCTCGACATCTGCGGCGATTGCGGCTCGCTCGATTGACCCTTTGATGAACTCGTCGCGAGATCATCGCCCGGCGTTATTGTCACGGAACCGTCGCTCCTGACTGATTGGGTGGTGGTGGCTTGCGTTTCCGCCTTGGGAGTCCCGCTGCCATTTGTATCGGCGGTGCCGTATCCGAGTTTGCCGGCCGTCAAAAGACTATCCTTATCCTTGGGCGTCATCTTCGAGGCGAGCAACGGCGTCTCCTCATCACTTTCATCGCCCTCTTCCGGCTGTTGAACGATAGCCAATGCGCTCTTTGCCCGACGGATATCCTTGGCCGGACCCGACGCCGGGCTGGGCATGGCGCTCGACCCGGGCTTAACCGTCACCGACGGCGAGGTCGTGTTCTTAGGGTTCGATGCGGGATTCGAAGGGCCGAGGTGCCGGAGGTGCTGCCTAAGTTGGTCCATGTTCTTGACGGGGATGGTAGAGGATTCGATTCCGTCGGCACCCCCCAAGGTTCGCTTCATCATAAAAGTTACAGTTTTAGCGCTTACCGGAGGACCCTCGCCGTCCGGCCCCGAAGCGCCGGTGTCGGGTTTTCTCGAGTCGGTAGAGCGCCGGCCTTCTCCAGGGAGATTCTGTTCGCGCGCCGACTTATCGGCGTGAACGCTGTCTCTGCGAAAGAACATCGTCGTCGGGGCGGGGGTGAGACGGCGGATAGCCTTGTGAACATCGATGTAGACGTCGGACTCGTCAATAATTTCCCTGATCACATGGTCAGCGCTTAAAGGAAGAGAGGCTCGGGGAGAGGGGGAGGGGGGTTCTCTGCTCAGATGCAAACTTACTCTCCGATCAATTCTTCAATAACGTCTTCGAGGGTAACGACACCCGCCGCACCATGGTCCTGTCCTGGTGCCGACGAGACCAAAGCCATATGCGACTTACCGTCCTGGAAGTAGTTAAGAATATCCAAACAACTAGTCTCGGGCCGCGTCTCCGGCAGGGCTGCAAGCGGGAAATCCTTGACCTGCATGCAGTCCTCCGGATCGTAGGTGATGAGGATCTTGACGAGGAGCATACCGACGAAGTTGGTCGGATTACCGGGCTGGTGCACGGGGATCCTCGAGTATCCCGCCGATAGGATGCGGTCCATCAGTTTCTCGTCAAGCACGGCGTCGGCCGAAAGGGTAAATACGTCGACCATGGGAGTCATAATATTGCCGACGGGCTTATCCTTGAGGTCGAGGACGGCTCGAATGATGGTGACTTCGTCTGTGTTGAGGCGCTCGTTAACTTCTCCAATGGTCTGGTGTAGCGTCACGAGGGTTTTAAGACCGCTCTTCTTGTAGACGGTGCCTTCATGAGTGCCGAGGATGTTATCGAGGAGTTTGGCCATGGGCCACGAAATGGGCGCCGTGATCCACATGAGTAGAAGGACAGCGGGGGCCATGAAGCCGCCGATGGGGAGACCGTATCGGACGCATATCGACTGGGGAACGACTTCGCCAAAGATGACTGTAAAGGAGCGGACAATTAGCAACAAGCTAGCGAGGAAAGAAGGAAGAAAAAAAAAGAGATGTTTGTACTCACCAATTAGGACCGTACTCCCGATAATGGCGGCAATACCACCGCCAAGACACCGATCGAGGACGACGGGCAAAGACTCGTTGACAATAACATTGGCCAGCAACAGCGTCACAAGAACCCAGTGCTTTCCTCTCGTAAGAAGGTTGAGGACCTTTTCCGCAGCTCGTCGCTTCGAAACAGACTCGTGGATATCGTCTTTTAATACCTTGAGGTAGATTCCGTCCTGTCCCATAAAGCTGCGCCAAAGAAGTTAGAGAAAAAAAAACATCAGCTCATGAAGGGCCGGGACATGAAATTTCCCGACCATCACAAAAGAATAAAAAGGCCAATTGACACGAAACGAGGAAAACATACGCAATTGTCAACCCGGCAAAAGCACCTCCCGCAAGGACAAGTATTACTGAGAGGATATATAGGAAAACCAGCCCGGGGCCCTCAGCCTCCGGCTCGTGGACACCGCCGTGCCCCAGCGCGGTGAGCGGGGCAGCCGTAACATGTCGAAGACCGAGAAAGGCCACGCGGCAGAGGCCAATAACGGCGGATCGGGCGCTCAGGAATGCATTGAGGGCAGGCGGGCGAGCACGCGTCGTGGACATGACTTTTTTTTCTACTTTTCTTTTTCTGCGGCGCTCTTCTTTCTAACCTGGAATGGTGAAAGTGTAAGGATTGGAGTGGGGGAGAGGAGAGAGGACGGAGAGAGAAAAGAGCGAAGACGGATAAGGAAAATAATAATATGGGACGTATTATTAGCAGAGGCTTGCGATCACAGGCAGTTTTGCATGCGGTGGCGGAGCTAGCAGGGGCGATCCTGGGACGGTCTGTGTCACGTCATGGACGGACTCACGTGCACGGCCCTGCGAGGCGAGGTTGAGGATAGTGTACAAAGTATAAATTCAGAAGGAGAAAATGAGAAAGGGAAGAAGAAAGAATAATGCAGAAGAGTCCACCGGATTCGGAGTATTCGCTATTCGCCTTCTCGGGACGTCAGTGTCGAGGATAGAGGAGGCCCGGTGCCTTATTAAGAAGAAAAGGAAAACATAAAACTTTGAAGAAGAGAAAAGAAGAAGAAAAAATATTTTGACGAAATTAATCCCCGATTGAACAGTCCAATTGTACTTTGTACACTACGAAGTAAAAGTAGAAGTAGACTTTCTCGGGGTCAACGACAAGACAAGTGGAGATTTGCAAGCACAAATCAATATTGACTTTGAAATGTAACGAAAATGCCACACGGTCGCACAGTGACAGACACAGTGATACAGGTACATGAATACATGAGTACCCGTGGACCTTGGCCTCTTTCTGCTTTCCGGCGCTAAGTGATTCAATGTCCCGCATGCCGGACACGGCTCGGCGTTAATCAGGAGGTAACGGATACGGGAAGTCTATTATATTATCAGTGTTGCTCATACACGGGACGCGGCGTTGTGGGATGCGGGTGAGGGGCGAGATCGGCAGTGTTGCCAATGCGGGATGTGACCGTCTGCGGGATGCAATTCGACGTATGAAGTCGTTTATATTACAGTCGATGGACTGGCGGCAGTTTCGACGCCGGACACTTGATGGGGAATAAACAGCAAAGACGACATTCACTTCAGCACAAGTAATTACTTCGTAGAGGAGGAAGAACAAAGAAACCTTAAAGCACCGAGTGAATCGAGACCCGTCTTGTCCGGGTCTTGGTCTGGCAACCTCTGTACGAAGTCGGTAATACTCTTAATGTACAATTGCCTTACGGAATTACTTACCTTAATTGCAGTTTCACCTGTCATGTACAACAAAAGTTCAGGATGCAATGCAGCGGAGAAAGTAGGAATACAACATGAGAAACGGTTTGCTTCTCCTCCTAAGTAACGTTTCTAAGGAGGAAACATAGTATCTCTATCATCCTTACTTAAATATATTTCCACTTTAAAGAAAAAAAAGCAGAGGAAGACCAAAAGTCATGGGATATTTGTGGTCCAAATCCTGCCCATTAACTACTCTGGCATGCTACCTGGGGACTTAGTTTAGTCATGGAACACCCTCCAATTGTCCATTCATTGTTCTCCTTCAGAATCTACAATTGTAACAATAACTTGTCTCTGTTGACTAAGCATGCGGCGGGGAGAGGCAGTCTGCTTTGGACTTGCAAAGAGTCTACGATCTGAGGCTGCCTGGAATGAACACACCCAAAGCCCGATCCTTCGGCTTGCTCGGTGACCAGAGGGGAGGACTCAGCTGGGAGCTAACGGCGTGGAATGGACGCGTAGCTTCTCTTTGGTCTCCACTACTACCTGGAACTCTGCCCCTACCCGTCGTTCAACCCACCCTTGGCCAAGACAGCTGGTGCTGGGCACGGGGACGCTTGCTCCTTTGGGTCATAGAGTAAATTTCTCATCTAGATCATCGAAGGGATTCATCTCTGTGCTTTCTTTTCCCGGGCTGTGGTTTGGATCTCCGGATGCTGGCATCGGCGTTGGCGGGAAGAATGCATCTTCCATCCATGTAGACAGGAGGATAAGCCGAGACCTACTTTTCCCATGAACCTTTTCCTTCTTTCCCTTTTTTTCTCTGGAGTTGGATTTTAGTTGCTTACCTCTGCCGTCTGTAAAGGGAGTGTCCGACCTCATCACGTTCGAGTCCCAGAGCCACCAAAATCTCTTCGATGCCGCTTACATAAAATAACGTCAACGAACATCCACATCACATCAATTGCTCCAAGATCTCTCCGCTGAGGTTACAATTGCAATTCAAGTTCCATCATCAGAAGACGAGCGCCACTTCTCTTCACATCTCATGATTAAATAGAGAACTCACCACTCCCATGAATGGGCTGTTAGGCTCTCCTGGCAGAAGACGCACGAAAAGAAGCTCGAGATGGATCAACATCAGAATCTCAATTCTCGCAACCATCGTGCGACGAGTCACCGCTGGAGGCAGAGCATCAGGATAGATCTCAAAACCTCACTGTTCAAGGTTAAGAGCTGCTTCGATATTCTAGCACGACAAAGGGCGAGAAGAGGCGGCAGGGGCAACGTATACTTACAATACATCAAATGTTGGCGGCCCGGCTGGCCTGTTGCCCGCTCGGTAGATGCCGAACCTCAGACCAAGTGCGGCACCGTTTTACAATTTCCTGGAATGACCAGCGGGTCGTGAGTGAGTCTAGGTTTACTTCGTCCTTAATGTAGTGTTGAGGCCATTTTATTTTAGCTTTCACCGCATCTGCTTCTACGACATAGGCCTTAAATATAGGATCCCTTAAACATTGCCAGGTACAATTCCAAGTACAAATCTAGGACGTTTTATGTTCGAGTTGTTAAAATGGATGTTCTGTACGAGAAACCAGGACAAGAGCATGACACAGTTCATGGAAATTGAACTTTTCCTGTCTCGCGCAAAAGAGGTCTAATCTCCCGATTCCACTCCCTTTCGCCAATCCTGGGAGAGGCCGGTAGTCGAATGTATTTCGACGTTTGTTCTCGACTGACTCAGTGGAGTAAGATGCCGATGGGAGGTAAACAACGTACGAGGTAGAATGCTATGCGAATATGCGCAATGAGCTGCAGTAGTGTACGAAGTAGTGCAGTTCAGCGGAGGGCAACGCAACGCTCCACCCAGTTACGGAACTCACCAGCGACCCATCTCGCTAGCAGTCGTAGTACGCCGAGCACGCGGTACGATCCGTCCACGGTGACCGTGCTCCCAATCTCCAACGGTCCACACACTTCATACTCTTCATCTTTATCAAACGCAAAATAGAGCTCCCATCTCTCGCAAACAACCAGCAAGACCGGTAAAAAGGGTAGGTTCACTACCGTTCCAGAGCCGGTAGGGGGCACTGGTGCGAATTTAGCTACGCGGCCGTACCACGCCGCCAGCCATACTCCCAGCTGCGCCTTCCCCTCCGCACGACGCCGGCTTTCCACCTTGGTCTCAACGAACACGCCTGTTGGCTCATAACACAGAGGCCCATTAGTCGACTGGTTAAAGGTCCGCGGGCCCTCGAAGCCGTCGACGAGTTCGGTAATGCGTACCGATAGCGACTTCTCCGGGCGTAGTAAAAGGGCGTAATCGATCATTTTGCCGTTCAGTATCTCAATCTCTCCACGTGAGGCTGGGATGAACGCCCGACATATGCTAGCTTGCGTGATATTTTCAGCAGCGACATCCGGCGTGCTAGAGACAGCAAGGCGAAGGATCGGTCCGTGGATATGGTCGTTCCAAGTTGCTTCGGAGCGCGTACCGTTTACGAAAAGCACAGTAGTCGTAGCGATGTCGCGGATCGTGCAGAGCTCACTGTAAACGGCAATTGACGCTACTTCATTTCCGAGAGAGAGGTGTGAAGCATCATGCATGTTCTTCTCGCTTATGAAAATATTCCTGCTGTTCGTTGCGAAGTGTGAATCGCTGACCATGAGCTCATCCTTTAATATCACCTTCAATTCTTGGGGCAAATACCCCTCTTTCTGCACTATTTTCCACACATCGTCGAAAAGGCGTAGCGCCTGCCCGCTTCCAGTTGCCTGTACGGCATCCCGCAGGGCACGCGGTTCCGGGGTTGTCCACGATACCGGTTTTTTCAGTTTGAGAAGGTCGTCCGGGTTCTTGATCGGACTCGAGGAACGCGTTCGGCTGCTGACGCCAGAACCTCGGTCTTGTGAGTCTGAAACAGCCGACTGGCTATCGCTCAAGCCACGTCTGGCCAAGGCAGGCGCTGGGAAGGGGGATGCCCGCTTTCTTGGTCGTGGCGTAGGTTCTCTGTCTGGGTCATCGCGAGCAGCCATCTGTGAGCTTTCTCTTTCCGGGTCGCAGTTTGAGTCCCTGGAGGTTGACGTCGGACGGTCGAAGTTGGGATCGACGTTGGTGAAAGGGAGGCGTGGTCGCTTCGCTTTGTTGGAAGCATCAGGAACCGGTGCCCGACGACGCTTGGGAGACGTTGGGCATTCGGGAGTGTCAGAATTCTGGCACGCCTCTATCCACCGTTCAACCGTTTCAGGGTCCATTTATCCAGGGAATCTAAGCTGGGAACTATTATTCCAGCCATGAAGCTTTTCTTTGTCTTTTTTCAGGAGCTGGATCTCAGTTGCCGCTCTTGC
This sequence comes from Scedosporium minutisporum, assembly GCA_034774675.1. Lineage (NCBI taxonomy): Eukaryota > Fungi > Ascomycota > Sordariomycetes > Microascales > Microascaceae > Scedosporium > Scedosporium minutisporum. Next base: position 52,639 of record SJVG01000085.1, read on the forward strand.
TGCTAAGTTTCTGACTTCATCGCGTCGCGACCATAAAAAAGTCCAAATATCCCATTTCCCATTGCTTACATAACGCTAATGACAGAACAATGAACCTCTCAACGGTTGCAATTGTGGGATTCCTTGAAAACCAGCCCAAAGTCTTGACCGACGAACTCGTCCTCTCTTTCTCGTGATTGAATGGTTAGAGAATTCAAGGCTAAGAGCTGCTTCGATATTCTAGCGCTGCCGATCAGGGGAAGGCCGCAGTCGTTCGTTGGAAGGGCATCCTCACATCTTGCAGCATTATTCACAGGTCCTCCCACGGCTCTTTCGTCTCGAGAACACACCTTTAAAAAGGGGGAAACGGAATTTCGACATACTGCATTTTTAGATAGGAGGCAGGTCGTTTAGCGCTGTATTTCTCAGAGAGACATTACCATGATTAGCTAGCGTAGGGATATATCGCAGTCGGATACCAATTCACCTTCATTGAGTCACGAGCCACACGAAGACTTGGCTGAGATTCATATTGCTCGGAAAGACAGGTGACGCGCTGCTTCCTCGTCGAGTCAAGGGTCAGGATAACATCCGCTTGCTTATATCCTAGCCACGAATCTCCCTTGTGTTGTGGATCCAGGAGGGCAAAAAGAGTCAAAAGTCCCAATACCGATGAATCCATTCCTCGAGAGTCTCGACGCGCCTTCTGCGCAGATCTTCATCCTCATCCTGTTCTTCCTGCAGTGCCCATTCCAGCGCGCTTTCGATCCCACCTCCATATTTCGCAATGGTTTCCGCAACGCGCCACTTCTCAAGCTTCATGGCAACAATCAGGGCTGTGTGCCCGCCGAGGTCCGTGGCGGTAGCTAGGCATGTTAATCGAGGCGTATCTGCATAAATGCCTAGGGTTCTTGGAGAACCTAATCTTGCCTGCCGGTAGCGTTCAAGGAGCTGTCTGGCGACCATCTCATCCCCTCGACGTGCGGCTCTGTGAAGCTGCGTGTCGCCAAATACGTTCCGGGGAATCCCATCAATTAGGTAACGACGTTCTTTGTCGAATTTGAACCTTAGGAGCTCAATTAACCTCGTATTTCCAAGTTCTCTTGCGTGGTAGAGTGCCTGCATCTGGTTTCTCCAGTCGTCCGGGTATTTCCTCGAGATGCGGTCCACGACGTCGACCAGGCCCTGGATGGCTGCCACAATAATATCTTCTTGCCTTGCCTCTTCCCCCAGTCGCTCGAGTTCATGGAGGATATTGACATGCCCGCGTTCTAAAGCTAAACGGTAAGTCGATTTAGAATCCCTTTGCGTGCTGATCCCCGTTACAGCTCCCCTCTCGATGAATTTGGTCATATAATCTTCCCTATTCTCCATGACGGCAACGTGAAGTGCAGTTAAACCCTGAGATCCTATCGCGTTGATGTCATCCGTATGGTCGATTAGGGCCATTACACCTAGCGTGAATGTTTCTTTGATAGCTCGGCAGAGCGCATCAATGTACGCAATATTCCTCAGCTCCGCGACAGATCGCTCTAGAGGGCCTAGCTTTATTAAAGCGCGCCGGTCGGCGTCGATAAGAATCTCCAGAGTCTCAATTCCAGCCTTAGCTACGCAAATCCCTAGAGGAGGCCCAAGGCTCTTGCGGTAGGAGATGACTCGACACATTTCGCCGGGAACAGTGTCTACGACGGCATCCACCAGGATTTGGAGAGCTGAGATCCTTTGTTCGCTTGCTGCTAATTGAATAGGCGTAGTATTGTATGAATTTGGCAAGATAGGGGAGGCACCACGGATGATGGCCCACTTAAGCAAAGTTGTGTCTTCGTGTGTAGCGAGTGCATGACAACGTAACTCATTCCCGGCGTTGAATCCCGTGCAGGTCGGCACGAGTAAGTTCGCTATTAACTCGAGACCATTCTGGGCCTGTTCGTGGCTATCATCCACCCATTTAAAGATGAAGTTGATGATATCGGGGATGGACATCTCTTCGGGGTCCCACAGCTTCCGTTTCACGAAATATTTGGCGACGGCCCAGTTTTTCTGTCTTATAGCCGTCTGAAGTGGATTGAACCACGAGGTCGAAGACCTTGAAGCCGATGCCCCAGCGTCGACTAGGATATCCACATAGGCGAGTTCACCTTCTTCATGATGTACATACGCGACTTTATGCAACACATCCTGGAGGAGATCTTTCTGGCTTGGCAGCCAAAGCTCTATGACCATCCTTACAGTTTCAGCCGATCTTGTTGCCACCGCTTCGCGTAATACCCGCTTTCGAATTTCTCCGCCTCGAAGATGATCTCGAAGTAATTCTGAAAAAGTGGTTGGAATCGTTGATCGGATAAAAAGCAACGCCTTCACAATGCTTTGGGCGTCGGCTTCGTCAAGGAGCAATCCGAGGATTTTGTTGGCGACGGTCTCCGCCGGTTTATCCTTGATCAGAAGAGTAGCCGTCTGGATTGCCTCGACAATAGAGCCCCGCTTACCATAGCGGCTTGACAATAAGCTCTTGACGCCGTCGAAATAGCACATCCGAGTGGCTAATGCCAACGGACTCGGAGCCAAGGAAGCTGAAGTGACACATGCCGTTTCGGCATGACATGCGAAAGCCTGCCCATATTTTTCTTCATATTCTTTCCTCTTTTCTGTGCCTTCATCGTAATGGGACATCTTTTCTCGCAAGGTTTCTAGGTCTAAGACTGTTGGGGCTGGGACCAGGGACACTCGTCCCCGAGAGAGAAGGGCCTCAAGGTATTGGGCGCGTTCGTGTCTTATGGCAGCATGTACAGGTGTCCATGCCTTCCGGTAGTCCTCGATATCAATAAGCGCCCCTCTCGAGACGAGGACTTCGACTACGGGGAAATGGCCCTTGTCGATCGCGTAATGGAGGGGTGTCCAGCCTCGGACGTCGGGTTCGTTAAGCAAATCTCGGAAGGTGTCTTGCGCAAGAAATGCAGAGATCGAAAATATGCTTCCTACTCGCGCAGCGACATGGAGCAGAGTGCGGCCATCCGGAAGGACCGTACTGGGGTCTGCTCGCTTCACCATCCTTCCCACCAAGGCATCCCATGAGTTTTCCACCGCAACAAAGAGTGGCGTTCGCTCATCCACCGGGGAGACGGCGTTTACTTGGGCGCCCAGATGGAGCAGTTCAGACGCCGCATACTCGTCGCCAGTTTCGACCGCTGCGCGCAGTGCGGTGCGCCCGGCACAATCGACCGCCTCGAGCATTGCTTCGCCATAATTCCTACGATGGATGAGGGCAATCATGTCGCCCTTTTTATTCTCTGCTGCCAAATGAAGAGGGGTTCTGCCGTCCGAGGTTAAGTAGGATTCCGGCGTATATAGGTGAGCCATCTCCATGTTGGATGACATAACGACGGCTAAGCTTTTGAGCCCGTGGGACGCGCAAACGTGCAAAGGACGCAGCCCGTGAGGATAAGCATAAGGGTCGGCTAATGCCCTGCATATGCTAGCCCACCGATCAAAGCTACGGGCCGATCCGAAGAATGGAGCGAACGAAGTTGGCCACATCTGTTCCAATTCAGATTCAGATGTAAACGAAGCGTGTTCGCACCAGTTCATAGCACTATACACTAGGTAAGGTGCTTGCGCAAAGACATCCTCTTCTATTTGAGGCTGCCAATCCCCAGAGTCCGCATGATGTGCCTGCTGGCCACTAATATTGATGTCTTCGAGGTTCAGGTATTGAAGGCAAGCCTTCAGTATCAGCGGTACACTCTTAGCTTTAGCAAGGTAATATGGATTTTGCTGGCCATTCTTGATCTCTGGAGAACTCAAGAACTGGAGGACCGAGAAGTGGGAGAGTTCGATCTTTCCGCTGTGGGATTTGCGAATGAGATTGCTGCAAATGGCGAAAACGCTATTTGCATCGCGGAGTCGTTTGGATGCGACATCCTTGAGGTTTCGGTGCGTCGACTCAATTATGATTCCTTCCGAGAGTTCTTCTAAATCAAGTGGCCGTGTAGAGAACATTATGAAGCAAAGGATTTTGATGGCAAGGCCTCTGTCGTCGTCTGTCATTCTGCAGAAGATTTCTTCGAATGTTGCATCGAGACCCTTTGGCAACGCACTCAGGATTTCTCTTGTTATAGGATATCGGACATTCTGGATGTGTTCCATTTGATAATATACCCATAGGAACCTGGACAATGGTACGTTAGCAAAATATAGCGGATGACTTAGGCTTGGTGGCAGGCCACTCACATTCCATCCGCCGCGTTTGGAAGTTCCTGGATGATGAGTTCTTTCTCGGCTGGCGGAATTCGCATCATGTCCGCTCTTCGTTCGATGAAGGACTTAATATCATCGGCAACATCTTCGGGCTTGATGAAGATGCTGTGGTAGTGGCGGAATTCGCTCTTAATGTCGATTTCGTTATGACTGGCGACCATAACCTTGACATCCGAATTATTTGTGTCGCGGGGAAGAAATTGGAGGAAGTCTTCAATATCACCCATTTCGGTGCTGCTGACTTCACCAAGGCCGTCGATTATCAGGAAGAGCCTAGAGAAAGGCTCTGCAACCTTCCTAAAAATATCTCGCAGGTCCTCAAAGTTTGGCGATGAACTCGAGCGTTGGTACTTGTCGTAGAACCTATGTATGAGGGCAGTGGTCTCGGGACTTGGTATCTTCTGGTTTAGCAACTGAGAAATGAAGGAACCTAGAAGGCGCGTAGCGGAAAGGCTGGATTTATCTGAGAATCGACAATAATGGAATGCAACACCGAGCGGTTTGTCAGGGAACATTTGGGACGATATTTCCCGAACACTTTCGACAACACAAGAACTGTTCAACGTTAGCAGACTATACCAAGTCCCAAATATCATATTTCTACCCACGTTATGACAGACTTCCCAGATCCATCTAGTATCACCTGGTCAGCCAGCAGTTCCCGTCTTCTTGGGGACTGATTATACCTATACTCACGCGAGCCGCCAAGCCAGAAGAAGGAGGGACCGTCGGCTCTCAGCCAATTTTCAAACTCGGGTCGCTTGAGAATCCAACTTCCTGAGCCCTTTCTTCTGAAGGCGGAGAATGTACGATGGCTGTCGGTTGTCGGTGTGCCAAACCACTTGATGATCTCTGCCCTGATCCTGTCTTGAAACTGGTGTCAGAATGCCCGTTGGCGTCGTGATTTGAGCTCACCTACAGTTTTCTCGATCTACTAGCCAGCCGAGATACCCATCCGCATGCTTTTGGACTCGACTCAGATCTCCAAGATTCGCTTGAATCTCAAGATATTGTTGACGAATTGTGTCAACGTTGTCACTTCAAGAATGTTAGAATCAATAAGAGTAGCTTTGCGAATTCTCGGTTCTTCCTCACCTGGCTTCCATCTGGAGACACAATATAAAATACAATTTATCCTGGCCAAGTACGTCGAGAAGATTCTTCAGCTCTTGTTCCTGGCTTTCGCCTTTAAGGATCACTGTTAATTTGCTGGATTTCTTTATTTTATCAAGAAGCCTGCATATATTACGCATAGTTTCTTCGCACTTGGCTATCCGTTCGGAGAACTCCTCTAGATGAGGAGGCGGTGACGTCTGAGGTTGAGAGAGGCAGCGAGCCTTCAGTCCGAGGACCATACCTGAGACTGCCTCAGTTTCTCTCACAAGTGTGGACAACTGGAAGGAACTGCGGTCCAGTTTTACGCTGAGGGAGTATGCGGTTGAGATGATCTTCCCGGCCAAGGTTAGAAAACCGACAATGCCGGCCGTGATAGACAGAGGATCCATGGTGTACTGGGTGGAAAGGAATGATCACTAGGCAAGAATCAACCTAGAGGAAGTTGAGTCACATCAAGGAGACCACCATCAGTCGCCGATCGAAAGGCATCCGGAAATCCATCGTGGATATATGTAGATGCGATCTCCAGGCTTCGAGCGAGGCTCTCCGACTGTGGCGGAGCAGAGACGGCCCTCTCTCCGGCCAGGGTGGCTGTGTCAGGCTGCGTTCCGGCGTTGGTTCTGCGACACAACTTTAGAGGTCACGTTTATGTAGGGGGCTTGTTTAGCAGCCAACACTACTGGTCAGTTCCAAGTTTAGTATTCATCGTGTAACTTGGTGTAATTCAAGTGTAGACGTGTGTAGAAGACTGGCATCACACAAGTGCCTTCAATGCTGTTTGGCAGTGTCAGTGGCCACGCTATACGACAGGATGCCGGTTTATCAAGTGTCTAGACAATAGCGTATTGTCAGAGAAGAATGTAGACGACTGGGGACGACTAAACTTGAAAGTTGAAAGGGGGCAGTGGAGTTTCTAGAGTGTTATTACACTTAGGCTGAAGCATCAACGATCAGATGCAATACCCGAGTTATTTGGTGTTAAAAGGGTGCCGAAAATGGCACCCGCCTACCAGCCAAAATGGTACCCTCGACACCTCCACCTAAAGTTATGGTGGAAAAAAAATAACGCCAATTTAAAAGCAATTGCTATCATGACCATAAACTAAAAAAAGACCAGCTAAAGTAGGCCGCGCATAGTTGATCTGCCACGACATGACCCCCCAATATCCCAAAACATATGTACAACCCGTAATGCGAGATGCCAATGATAACATTCTGGCCATGTTTCCTTTCCCTCCTTAATGGCCTTCTACTCCTAAATCCCTCTCGTCAAAGTCGTCGAAGTTGAATCCTCAGTCCATCCCTGCACCATCCCTGCACCATCCCACGCCATCTCCCTTTCACAAGTTCACGAGACTCACATCAAGAATCCCCTCCGTAGCAGCAAGCTCATCCAAAACCTCCTTAGTAACAACCCCCCCAATCCCCAAAATCATCAACGCCTCATGCACGACCCCATTCCCGTTCCCATTCCCATGCCCGTTCGCGCTGCCAGGCTTCTTCCTAGGCTTGGGCTCATGGCTAGCCACCTGCATAAAGTTGATGTTAACGCCCTGCCTGCCCAGCACCATACCCACGCCGCCAATCTTGCCGGGGGTATCGTAATTGTGCAGCACGAGAACCGTGCCCTCGGGCTCGAAGCTTCCGTGGAACCTGCCCAGGCGCGAAATGTACGCCGCGTCTTCGGAGATGTAACCCTCGATGATCTGCGGCTCCTCGTCGGTGCCGCTGCCGCCCTCGGTGAAGGCCCTCAGCGTGACGAGGCTGGCGTAGACGAGATCGGGGGTGTCGTGCGCCTTGATCTCGTTAATCACCATGCCCTTCTCCTTGGCGATGAGCGTGGCGTTGACGATGTTCACGTCGCGACCCTGCGAATCGCTAATCGTAGACACGAGACCCTTGACCAGCGCCGCGAGTAAGGGACGCGTGTTCGTCACGCCGGCCAGCTCGCCGTGGTATACCAGCTCAAAGGTCCGTCCGCCGATCATGCCGCCCTTGCGGCCGACGAAATGCTGCGTGTACAAGCTGCCGAGCTTCTCGACGAGAGACACGAACGGCTGCAGGCGGCGGTACTCGTCGGGGAGGATGAGCGGCGCGTTGACGGCCGTCGTGGGCAGGTCGCCCTCGAGGACCTTGAGGACCTGGGCGCAGACGTCGAGGGAGACGTTTTCTTGGGCCTCCACAGTCGAGGCGCCGAGGTGGGGCGTCGCGACCACCTTGGGATGCTTGGCGAGCTTGGACGCCGTCGAATCGGGCGCCGGGGGCTCCGACGTGAAGACGTCCATGCCGGCGGCGGCGATCCAGCCCTCGTCGAGGGCCTTGACGAGAGCGGCTTCGTTGTAGACGCCTCCGCGGGCGACGTTGAGCACGCGCGCCGTCTTCTTCATCTGCTGGAGCTCTGCCTCGCCGAGGAGATCGAGCGTGCTCGCGATGAGGGGCGTGTGGATGGTCAAGAAGTCCACCTGGGGTAGCATGGTCTTGAGATCCGCCACGAGCTCAACGCTGGCGCGCTCGGCGACCTCGGCGCTGGCATACGGATCGACGGCCTTGATCTTCATGCCCAAGCCCTTGGCCATCCTCGCAACGTTCATACCGACCTTGCCCAATCCGATGATGCCGAGAGTCTTACCGCCGACCTCGACACCCACAAGCTTGCTCCTCTCCCACTTTCCGTCCTTGAGAGTACCATCAGCCCGACCGATATGCCTCGCCGTCGCCAACAACAGGGCAATGGTATGTTCGGCGGCTGCCAAAATGTTGCCCGATGGCGAGTTGACAACAATGACACCACGGGCCGTCGCGGCAGCAACGTCGATGTTATCCACACCAACACCGGCGCGGGCTACCACCTTGAGGTTCACGGCGGCTTGGAGCACCGGGGCGGTGACCTTCGTCTCAGAGCGCACGATTAGAGCTTCGTAGCCGGGGATGATGGTAAGAAGCTCCTCGGCGCTGAGACCTAGTCGGATGTCGACTTGGAACTTGCCCTGGAGCATGGCGAGGCCATCGGGGGAGACTTTTTCCGGCACGAGCACACGCGGCTTAGCCGGGGTCGCCGGGGCGGCGGGGACAGGGTCTTCGGCGATGGGTGCCATCGTTTTTGTTCTTTTTATAGGAACTTTTGATTTAGGGGATTGCGGGGGAGGGGCAAACAGGGAGAAGTTTAGATAGGGACAGAGCTAAAGTTTGATTTCTTTATTTTAAGAAACAAGGTTCGTGACGTCAGAGAGGTCAGAGAGGATAAAGAACGAGGAGAAGAACTGGAAGTGAGAATAACCGACGGCTACTAGCAATCCGGTATCCAAGGACAAACGGATCCTGACTCAATTGATTCACACAACTTGGTGAGGAAAGAGAAAGGACAGAAGGAAAGGAGTGGAGGAGGGAAACACAATACAAAAGAATGAAATTTAAAAATAAAAATAGGGAAAATACAAAATCGACAAAAAGAGTTTGGACATTGTGTGGGACGGGTTCGGAGTCAGTCATTTCCTCAAAAGCACGCCCTCCCCTTACGACTTCGGCGAGTCACGTCGGATGCCCCATCCCAAGGGGGCAACATAGCTCGAGAGGGTCAGAGGCTCATGGACCTGGTCTAAAATCTGGGCCAGACCGTTTCCACACACACCCGTCTCCTCGCTCAACTTACACCAACGAAGCGGGAAACGATCAATGGGAGGGGGAAGAGAGGGGGGGTGCAATATAGAAGGGCATCCAAAACCGCATGGAACTACCCAGTCAGAATGGCAGTAGGGATGACATCCCGCGTCTTCTCAATGGCTGGGATTTGCAACAGAAACAAGAAAAGAGGGTAGGGCTTGAAGGTCGGAAGAGACCGAGGGAGCGATGTCGGCATCCGATGAGAGGGAAAAAAAAAAGTCATGTTATTAAAATCACGTTGCCTCTCCAAATTCAAATTGCGAGGCGTCGCTCTGTTTCCTCTTTCCCTCCGATACCAATGCCAATGCCAGTGCCAATGCTAATGTGGATGCCAATGCCACAGAGTAGTGCTCGCCTCGCAGGCTCATACTAAGCCTTCTTCGGATTGGAGGGGCGAGCTGTCATACGTGGGATGAGCATCCGAGAACAACGTAACAAAGAACAAAGAGTGGCAACGGAGGGAGCAAACTGATTAGCCATTTGTGGAGGTGGGGAGACGACGACGTCGGCCAAACATGTCCGTTTCAAGGGTTCAAGTTGATCGTCATGCCAAGCATGCTTGCTGCACACTGCACTCGTCGGCTTGCGCAAGCTGGTGATCATCAATGGTGGCCAACGAGAGGATCTGACTGTCCAACTGTGAGAGTACGGTTACTCGTTACTCCAGCGGTTGGGAATGCCGGAAATCCCACACCTTAGATCATTCAGTAGTTGAGAGCCAGAAGGTTATGAGCAGTGATCAATTGAGTGTACTCGTAGTCTCCCTGAGGTAATTTAGGAATCAAGGTTCGGTCAGCTTGAGTTGAGCCTTTATTTCCCCCTCGGCTCTTGGTGCTGCAATGCAACTTCTTCGCAGCTCAGATGTTTCATTGGCTGCAGTTGTGCAGCGTGTGTGCTCTATCCATTAATGGCTGGCTCAAATCCTCAGCGCTATAACATTTACCCCTCAATCACTAAACCTCCCGCCAGGCCAAACCTTGAACCCCCCACGTTCCCCGAGCGCAGCCTGACCGCACCTGGCACACCACAGATTTAGCAGGCTCCAGCCCACCAATCCCCCTGTGAACTTATACACCCTCTCCTTCCGACCCGTGCCCGAAACTCTCGAACTCGACCAGCCATTGAGCTTGATTCTTTCCGAGCCCGGCTTCCTCGGAGCGATATTCCTTAGCTATTTGGATCAAGTAAGCAAAAGGAGGATTGATTCCATTGTTAAATACCGCCTTAACTAAGTATATTGTACTGTGTATCGACGGAGCCGGTTAGAGTAGCCGGCTTGGGTGGCTGGCAGACGTGGGGATTAACAAGGCGCTAGGTTCGGAAGCAGTGCCATTGATCCATCAATATTCAATCGATCGAATCCCTTGATGAATATGTTGATAAGTTGCTGCCTGGAAACTGAACAAGGGCCAACCAGGACAAGATGAGCTGCATACCTCGTGCTTACGAAGTACGCATGGATTAGGTCGGTCGTAGCCAGTGATGCCGGATCGGATGCAGGCGTCTCATTTGTGCATCGGATCGTGAATGATCATTGGTACAAAGGTCAACCTTGACGAGACTGCATTACCCACCATTGTGCCGAGTTCAGTGGTTACTGGTCTGGAGCACGAATGGACCATGCCCTTCACAACATAATTTTCCCTTTTTCTCTCATGTTCTTTTCTATATTTTCTCTACTCCAGCATGTCACAGGCGAGCCGAATCGAACCGGTCCGCCTCGCGCCTTCAAAAGTTATCCTTGCCAGAAATACCCTCGTTCTGCACAACCTCGATCCAATAACCATCGGGGTCGAGAAGGAACGCAACGTTGTTCATCTTGCCGTCCGTCAACCTCTTCTTCCAGTTACACTTGAGGTCCTCGAATCGCTGGCATGCCGCATCGAGATTGTCCACCGCAATGCCTATACCCGTTGCCGTTAGTTCACACCAATTCGTGGGCGTCACAAGAGAAAGAGAGGGACACAGAAGACCCTGCGGTGGAACTCACAGATGTGGCCAAAGCCTTGGGGCTCCTTGTTGCCGTCGTGATAGCTAAAGGCCTCGTCCTTTTCCGTGCCATAGTTCCACGTCAACTCGAGGAGACCCTCCATATTGCTGGTGTTCTTATCGGCGGGGATACCCTCCTTCCCGGGATAACCCAAGAAGTAGAGGTTGAAGCCTCCGTTGGGCGACTCATGGGTACGAATCAAGGTCATGCCGATGACCTCCTGGTAGAACTTGAGCGACCTTTCGGCATCCTTGACTCGGAGCATGGTGTGGTTCTACCACTTTCAGTCAGCATTTCCCTTGACACAACTGAACTCAAAAATACTCTCACAGCACATACCATCCGATAGGTAGACACATCCGTCGTCGTAACGCTCTCCGTCTCCTCGACCGGCTTCTGTCCAATAATCTCCACCCAGTACCCATCCGGATCCAAAGCAAAGGCGATATGCTTCATCCTGCCATCTGTAAGCTTCTTCTGGAACTTGTACCCCGCATCCTCGATCCTCTTGCACGCCGCCTGGATGTTGTCGACGCTGATGCACGTGTGCCCGAAGCCTCGGTGGGGCTCGACGTTGCCGTTGTTGATCTTGTAGGTGTCATCGTTCTCGGTGCCGTAGTTGTGCGTGAGCTCGATGACCCCCTCGCGGTCGAACGTCTTGTTTCCGTGGGAGAGGGCCTTGGGTGAGTCGTAGCCGAGGAAGTAGAGGTCGAACTTGAAGTCGGGGAAGGAGAGCTTGTTGATGAGGCTCAGGCCGAGGAACTCGTAGAATTCGACTGGGGTTACCAGGTTAGTTTTGCGCCAGAGAGTAGTGTGGACGGCGAGAGGAGAGGAAGGGAAGGGATATTCGTACCGGACCTCTTGGGGTCTTTGACTCGAATCCTGGTAGTAGAGCCGTCAGATTATGGCTCGGTAAGAGGGGATCGCACCAACCTACATCGAGTGGTTGAACTTGTACGTGTTGGTATCCGTGGTGGTCGCCATTGTCGCGAACGTTCGATACGCAGGTCTAGAAGCAGATGGAAGAACGAATACAGATGATCTAACACTCGTCAAGAATCGCACTGAATTCATGAATGGCTTCAATGGCTTGCCAATATGTTTTCCAGTTCGAAGAGAGAACAGAAGTCTAGTTCACTTCAAAATGCCCCGCCAACTAGTATTTGAATAACTATTTCGTCATTACCAATTACCCTTACCCCGCCGCCGCGCTAAGCTTCATCATTGGCTGCGCGGACCTGAGCTACGAGAGACCTAACTGATGCCGTAGATTGAGCATCAATCGTTCATCGGCACTTCAACTTCAGTGGACTGCTTTGAATTATCGAGCTCATTCTCTCATGGGACCAACTTGGCTATAGCTACGATGGAGACACGCAGGGACGGTGGATAATAAATCATGCCCGTGCTGCCTTTGGTTTGCGAGGCAAGAAATGGACACAATCAATCGAAACTTGGGGAGCTTCAACCTTACCCGCCGTGCAGTTGCAGCAACGGGATCAACCTCCCGATATCTGAAAGGACATTCTTACTCTAAAAGCGTAGAAACTAATGGCTACCATTCGAGACCTCATTGATTCCAGTCTTGGGAAGAGACTCGACGTCTATCGGCTTTACATATTCTACACTCTCTTCTTCATGGCAACGCATCAAGCGTCGCACACAATGAAAAGAAATTTTCTAGAGTAAACTCCAGAAAGGAAAGACATCAAAAATTGCGCCCCCGACGGCCCCGAAGGACAATCGAGCAAGGCCGACTCCGCGATGTGCAATGCAGGTCATCCTCACTGAACTACCGACTTCTTGATCTCGGCGAGCACGGGACAAGGTAAGTATGAAGAAAGAAAAGAAGAAGAAAAAGCCAAAGATGGCGGGAGGGTCGGGTGGTATTTATGGTTTTTCAAAGGCGGTGAGGCGGAGCTCTGGATCAGTAGGTGGGTCGGTGTGGCAGAATTATTTTTCGAATGCCGATTTTTGATTGGGTAGATTTTCAGGGGGATGTGGGGCCTCCTGAATCACTGGTCGACTTCAGCTCCAGGCTGGAGGAAGGAGCTCTTTGGTTTTGATGGATCTGGAAGGAGAAAACAGGAAGCAAATTGGGAAGTTGCGGGTCTTTCTGCATCCCCTAGAAATCGGGAGAAGGCGCTTCCCTCAGAAAGTACTTGGCACCAAGTATTTCGACTTGGTGTTATTCACAAGACGACTGATGCTGCAGAGAATGGCTATTGCTCCATTCCTATGGACAACATCGATGTCATCTCAAAAGACAACACAGCCAGATGCCGCCGTCGTATGAGATCCGCACTTGTTCGCGTCCGCGTCATACCCCAAACCAAGCGGACAATTATAGGAGAATTCCAAGAGTCTATGTGTGCGGAGTGTGGCCTGATCCTTGACTCGACTAGTTCTACATTTCTTGGGCTTACGCTGCTTCTTCTGACTGCAAAGTATTAAATGAGAGGAAACTGTTCTGTTCTGACATAGACATGGCCACTTCTTCTGGATACTGGACTCTTCCCACTTGGTCTCCCTCTAGTTTCCGTCAATACGTACGTTTCTCTCCCGGAGGTAGCCACATCTCCTAAAGAAGGACGTATGCACCGTCTTTTCATGGTTGGTATCCCGAGGCTCAGGTGTATGCTTTCTTCGTAATGCAGTTATAGCATTAAAGTGTTGTGATATGTAAATAATCCGGGCAATGGAAAAGGAAGGCAACCTGCCACTCTCAACACGATTGTCGGAAATATCTTGTCACCATTCGCCAAGTCTGCGCCATCCCGACTATTAGACGAGGAATCCACTGCCGAGGACGGGCAGGTGTATTGTATCCTCCAGGATGGAGTTGTAAAAACAGAATACAAGAGTATTCCTTCACAATAAATAATGATAGAAAGCGGTGCTTACTTGGTCAATATATTCAGGGCTAAAGCCTTGTGATAGAATCGGCTCCTGTCAAGCTAAGTCGTAAGACGAAGGGAGCGGGTATGGGCAAATCGGGAGGTATTCTCCTTTCTACTCGTGAACTATTTGTCCAAGTCTCGCAGTCGGGAGTACTTGCCTTGGGTGGTTTGCTGAAAGGGGAGCGGAGTATGTGTTATATATCTGGATAATTTAGTAGGCTATCACCAGCGTGAGGTACTCATGTTTCTGAAGTAACCGGTCTGAGGCCTCTCGAGGGGCTGGGATAAGGAGCGCTTGCATGTTTGTACTTAGTATTCCTCCGGGAGCCTCACGTTGGTTCATCCATTTTCTTTTTTTGCCATATATTTTTGCTGGTGCGGTGGAAAATTCGTATCTGTAGTGAGAGGCTCTAGGGAAAATGCTAAAGTCACTTTTTTCTGCCCCCAATGGACCTGCCTCTCGCTCGATCGCAAGGCGAAACGAAGGTACTTCCTGGAGCAGGGCCTCTGCTAATATGCCGTGATGGTAGTTGCCGTTGCGAGGCTTACGAAAACGGCTTCCAAGATGACCTTGGTTCGAACCCGGCTTTGCCTTTGGCACATTTTTTTTACGCCTCTATTTCCACGAGACTGATCTTTATGCATATTGCCTTTACGTCGATTCTTAATCGTGCCCGGGTAATGCATTTCGCGAGGAACGGCGCCATCTACACTTCCCATGTTTTGACACTTGGAAGTCGGCACCGCTTCGCAGACAACGGCATTCTAATCAACTTCAGTCCCTCTCCCTTCGTCCAATTCACAGGCCCAGACCAGGTCTACAAACTAGGTGTCACGGAGAATCACAAGCGGCTAGAACAAGTGTTGAACAGCTACCCGTAGCGGAGAAAATTGTTTCGGGAAATTCTTGCTACTGAGGGCTCCAATTGAAGCCAATCAACACAGGCAAAAGAGGACCAACATAAGTCTTCCTTCTACTGCAATGGCATAACTGGACACCTCTATTCTTCCCCAAGAGATTCTGCACGGAGGTCTTGTAGACTATAAGAAGCCGGACCTTACCTACCATGCAACTGGCACTAGGCTTTTTAGGACCAAACGTATGGACGACGGCCTCGGAGGATGTCAAGTAGACCAATACCTCGTGTGTAGAACACTTCCGTGAAGCGTTCCGAATCTAGGTTGTCTAGAGGACAGCCCACGCGGAACCTCTGCTCCTGAGTCGACTCGGTGAATGGGGCATTGCCGGTTATCATGATCTAGTCATAATATGCTTTTCCTTACCCGAGAATTTTGAACGTGCCTCAAGCTCCCTACGTACCTCGAAAAAAATGCACAGCCACTCATTCGAAGTACAGTTAAAATTCAGAACCCAGCTGTTATCTTGAAAAACCAAGCTTGGAGATACCCAAGGAAGCAAGGAAGATGTTCGACGTTGAAAGGGGGTACGAAGTACATCATGCCTCGTAAGTGGGATGCCCCGCAGTGGTTACATAATCCAGTTTGATGAACAGGGATCCACTGATGTCAACTCTCAATGTCAACTCTCAACTGGGAAGGTACTGCGTCAAATGTACCCATCATGCTTCACGGTTGCCATTCTCGATTCTCGATTCGCCAAAAGTTCATCGCCCTCTTATAAGCGCGCAGCCTTCTGTGCATGTTTGCCCCCCTCTCCCTTCGAATCGACCTCCACCTGGGCATTCCTCCGTGATATCGTGCTTTTGATAAGCCTACGGACATCTCCAGAGAGTCGATGCCGGCCCCACGTTCCATGACCCAGACTATGCCTGTTGAATCCCCTGCCGTCATGATTCGATCGCGTCCGTAACGACTGCAGGGAAACTTGTGCACTCGACTCCGCCAAGCCGAGCTGCAAGTGCTAAGAACGAACAGGAAAACGGAATCATTAGCTTTTCGAGAATACACATTCCCCCCCTAATATCTATTTCCAACATCTATCGGATCCTTGATTCACATTCCAGCCTTCACCATGGATCCTCGAGGACAGAACCCCTTCTACGAATCCGCCATCGTCGACGACGACTCCGCCAAGGGAACCAATACGACGTCCTCAGGCCACCTCGTGTCCCAATCGCCACTCCCCCGATCCAGATCCTTCTCCGACGGCGGCCCGTCCGGGCCCAAACTCTCACCCTCCCCGAACATCATCGCAGCCGCTTCCTCCCGCCGAACAAAAGACGACATTGCGCTCAAGGACACTACGATCTCCACCCCCGCCTCGCTATCAGCCTCCACACCCTCGACGCCGTGCCGCGATGAGTTCCCCCGCCGAGGTCTCAACCTGCAGGCACCACCGAATCGAGACTTTACGTCCCCGGGCGGCCCTACGTCATCGCACCAGCCTGGAAACAACAGTCCGTACTTCGCCGGCCGAGTAGCCCCGCTGAGCCCGAAGCTCGACCCTTCGCAGGTGTTTGCCTCGCCGACTAATATTTTACCGCGTCGATCGAGGGGCCTTGATTTTTCGCGGGCCGCGACTAGTCTTCACCATTCGATGCTCGCGGATCAGTCGAGCCCTGACTCTAGTCCGACCATGGGTGGAAGGGCGATGAATATACCGAATCGAAGGAGCGGTGACTTTAGTAGTACGGAGCAGTCGTCCAACTCGCTCTGGTCTGTAATGGGTAGCCAGGAGAGGATGAACCTGTCGGGATCGTTAGGCAGCGTTCCGGGGATCGTGCCGTCGGACTCATCTTCTAGCTCCGACGACGACGTGATGGACGAGGACATGGACGAGAGCTATCTGACCACTCCACAGGCTAAGGCCACGATATCCCTTGGCGGTCCACAACCCGCTCCGTGGTCCCTGGGCGGCTCGCCTGCCGTCAGCAGCCTGATGAACTTTCAGCAGCGACAACGGCCGAAGAAGCACCCCAAGCGCCGTCTCCGTGCGGGTCTCGGCCTCGGCGGTGTTTTTTCGAGCGGCGTGTCCAAGTCACCCCCGAACGGAATGGCCGTGGACGTGTCTCATTCGAGGCGCGAAAGCATTAGCTGGCAGGCTAATCAACTACATTTATCGGGGAGCGAGGGCGAGGATGTCTCTTCGAAGGCGGAAAATCCCCTGGGAACTCCGAGTCGTGATCGTAGTGTTATCCGTCGCGTTGTTACCAGGAGGGGGAATCTCTTTGTAAGGCTATATAACAGAGACTTTGTTGTTTTGGATCTCTATTTACTAACATCTCAACAGCCCAAAACGAAAGGATTCGCCCGTATTCGAGCCGCCCTAGCGGAAGAAAGCGCCCCGGTCGAGGCCGAAATTTGCAGAGAAGCAGAAGTCGTCCGCCAAGTCCTCGAGAGCGACGTGCCCTACGAGCGCGGGCCTACCGCCATCCCTCCTCTCTCGGCCGCGACCACCACTAACTCCTCTCCGTCCCTCAAGCCCCAAGACGACATAGACGACATGATCACCGACTCAGGCCTCGGCATATCCACCACATCTCGCCCGCCACAACAGCAACCCCAACAACCACCCCCTCTCAAGGGCCTTCTCCCC